>VZSR01001846.1:547012-572107 GCA_013398615.1 Brachypodius melanocephalos | reverse complement strand
ATCCCTGTGGATCCCTTCCAACTCAGGATATTCCAGGATTCTATGAAATGTGTTTGGCAGGTGCAGTGTGCCCCACGTGCACACAGACCCACATTAAGCCCCTGCAGAACACAGCCAAGCCCTGACCCTGAGGCAGGACATAATAGAGGGGCTGCAAGGGTCAGTGCCAACCTAGGGGACACACAGGGTGGCTGAGGTGGTGGTCAGCCCACACATCCCATTAAGCAGCCACACATCCAGGAGGAGAAGGGCCTTGGAAACTCAAGAGAGTCCACAAAAGCAACACTGACATAGGTGGTGCTTTCCAGCTTGAGGCTTGGAGGTCTCCAGAGCTCCATCGCCAGGGCATCCTCAGTCCACTCTGGGATGGTGCATAGAGGGAAAACACCACTTCACCATCATTCAGTAATTATAGAAAAATCCCTGGTTCAATCCAACATGAAACACAACTCTCAGGAGGCTTCTGCAGACCCTGCACCCACAGACAGGAGAGTGATCAGAGGAGACCACTCAGCAACTGAGCTGCTGGAAGGGCTGAGAGAGCAAAGGGAAACCCTCAGGCACCTCAGGGAGGGATGTGAGGTACAGACCTCTCTACAAGGTCTGGTACTGAACAGGTCAAATGGGGCCAGGATAGAGACCACACTGCTCTCAAAAAGGAACCAGAGGAAAATGGGACATCAAGCAGACTCTGACAAACAATAGAGAAATGACACATCCTCAAAGGAACAAGGACTTGATAATTTGTGTGTGTCTAATGAGCACATGCCAATGTATTATTTGCAATATGTTAATCCATAGAAGGTTTTCAAGACCTTGCTTAGACCCCAGTAGGACTGCTGGCTCTGTTCCTTATTTCTAGGTCTATATGGGCCAATAAAATGGGGATTTGCAAACACAGACACAGCACTGGGGAATGACTATGTTTTTCACCTGAACTTTCTCAAATCCCTCTAAGGAAATCTGTTTGAGGTTAAACAGCCCATCACAACAGACCACAGATGGTCCTGGCATTACCAGCTGCCCAAAAGAAGGGAAACACCACAGCCAGTGCAGGCTGACCTGGGTGCAAGTGCCTACCAAATCCAGATGAGGATTTGTCCCAGATTATTCATGGGAAATCATGGAGTTTGGTGGATACAACCCAGGGTGATACTTCCCTCTGCCCATCTCCCCAGGGCTCTTTGGCTAGCTCAGATCCTTGAGAGACTTTGGAGGGATATATCAGGGACAAGACAAAAGATCCAAAGGATGCTCTTACTCTAGGATTGTTCCAAGGCTTTAATCTTGAAGGGTTCCAGGAGAGAGAGAGAGAATTAGGAAGAACAGGGCCTTATATAATCTTATGCACAGAATAGATAGCTGGAACCCAGCCAACAGGGTCAAGAAAGGAAGGAGGGGTCAGAATACATGGCCACAGCTCCAGGGGCCCCGGGGTGGGGAAAAACCATTCCCCAGAGAAAACACAGCACATGGGAATGCTGCTTGACTGCCAGCTGCTTGGAGCCGGGGTTATTCTCACCCCATGCAGTTTTGGGGTTATCTCCTCAATGGGGGATCACAGGATGATCATTTCAACATGATGGAAAGATGGCGCTTTAGAGCAGAAGGTGATGTCTTACCTGGAGGTGATCAAGGGCAGGATCAGCATCTTCAGCATCCTCATGAGGAGTTCTCCAGGAAAGGAAAAATACTGCTTCTCCTGTATGTAGACCAGAGTGTGCATCAGGTAAATGATTATGGGTTAAGGGCTCAAACTTGATTAATCTGCCTTTTTCCCAACCAGACCCAGCTCAGAGCTTGGTTCTGAACTGGCAGCTGCTCCTTGAGGCACTCCATAATGCCATTTCTCTGCTGTCCCTTCCTGGGAGTTGGCTCAGGGATGGGGAATACTGGCCATGTGGCCAACCTGGCTATAAACAAGGGAAAGGTGTGTGGGGTTGGTGCTCTCCCAAAAATATCCTTGGTTCTGTAGCCTTCTAGGGAATGGTCCACTGGCTCTTCCCAAAAGTCAGTGCACTCATTATCAGGGATCAGAGGCTTGGCTGCATCTGCTTTGGGGCAAAAGTGCCCCAAAGCAGTTGGCAGCAACAAAAGGTGGAATATCTCGTGGCTGCAGGTGGAAAAGAGGAGCTCAGGAAGAGCCCAGGTGTCTGGCCCATCCATGGGACAATCTCGGTGCCATGGCATCTCTCCACCTGCTACACCCCTCACATGGACATGGGGAAGGGCTGCAGAGACAGTTTGGATCCTACAGCCATGACCAAGGGGACAGTGAGGGGTCTGTGGGACCAGCAGCCTGACCAGCATCCCTCCTTCCCTCCATCCCTCTCTACCCACCATCCATCCATCCATGCATGCATGCATGCATCCATGCATCTATCCATCCAACCATCCACCCCCCATCCATCCTTCCCTCCCTCCTTCCATCCCTGATCCCCCTATTTCACTATGCCACTGTAGAGGTGTCAAGGAGGGATCTGGGTTGGCCCCAAGACAAGAAGGTACTTTTGGTTACTACAAAGTAGCCACCACCCCATGTTGGGGCTTTGAGGCATGCAAAGGCAGCTGTGCTCCCCTGTGCTGTCCCTGCATTGGTCCCAGTGTTTGGCCTGGACATGGCTGATGTCCCCACAGAGCTCAGGCAGAGTGGAGCTGTGATGGGTCCAGCTGGGTGCAAGAGGTAATGCCAGATCTGAACAGCATCTCTCTGCTAGTGGGTCTGTCAGCTTTGTGACACTTTCCCATTGCAGGAAAGCAGGGACCGGCCACCTCTCCAGCTCTCCTCCAGAATCTGTGACAAAAGTCTCTAGTGGCTGCCAGGCCTACAGCAGAGCTGTGGCAATAGGGCAAGATGGTGCTGGAGCAGAGGATGGATAAACTTGATGCATGGCAGGACATGGGGCTGGAGCCCCAAGACTCTGCCAGCCTCATGCCCAGTGTAGGTGGCTGCTGGGCTCTCACGGGTGTGTGCACTGGGATGCAGGGAGATTACACCCAGCTTCAATTAAGTAACGAGATTATCCCTGCTGCGCTGATGCTGAAGGGCCTAATTGAAATGACAAGACTTTGCTAAATCCTAGTGGGCAACACAGGGATGTTCCAGCATCAGCCGAGCTCTCCCGGAGCAGCATTCCCCCTCCTGGGCTCAGCAGCCTGGCTGAGGATCAGGGCTGAGCCGTGGCCCAGCTGCCTGAAGTCAGAGGATCTCAGCTCAGGTGCCGTTTTGCAGTGTGATGCTCCTGGAAAGTGCTGAGCCAACACGCTTTTCTCTGTGTTTTCTCCAATGCATTTGTCTCCAAGTCTTCCTCAAAGGAAGGTGATTCCTTGAAGCCCTCCAGGCTCCCCACCAGCCTTCTATTTATTTTCTGGGTCCTCTCCAGAGCATGGAAATGTGCTTTGATTGCACACAGCTGGGGAGAGTAATGGGAGAACCCCATCCCTTGGACCCCATTCCTCAAACCCCATCGTCTGGACCCCATTCCTTGAACCCCATCTCCTGGACCCCATCCCTCAGATCCCAACACTGCTGGTGGTGTTGGGGGAAGCCTGTTTACTGAGCATCTACCCTCTGAGTAAACATTTCCCCCTTTCTCATCCTCATCCCACCTCGAGGCTCCTGTAGACCCATGGAGTACAGCCCAGAGCTCCCCACTCCCACTGGAGGGAGGCAGAATTTGTCCTACAGCTTGGACACTTGTTGGCACCTTCCTGGTCAAAAAGAAAAGAAGAAAAGAAAGAAAAAGAAAAAGAAAAAAAAAGAAGAAAAAGAAAAAGAAAAAGAAAAAGAAAAAGAAAAAGAAAAAAGAAAAGCCACAGGCAGAAACATGCCTTGAAATTGTTTTCTTGGGCAGGAGCCTTTGCTTTTGGAGTTTTTTGGACCCTCACTGGTGCCAGGGCTTGCCCCCTGCCTCACTCCCCCTCACTCCCATCACCATCCCAGCCAGGCTTACCAGGTCTGTCAGCTCCAGTGCTCGCAGCAGGAACCCCAGGAGACATCCAGTGACAACCGACAGCATCGAGAGAGTCAAGAGGCCATTTCTGAACCAGAAAGCCCGTACCCACTTCCAGAGGCGCAGGAGGGCCGTGGACAGCGAGTGCAGCACAGCTCTTCTGACCCACTCCCACATGGTCGTCTTCAGCCACCCAGATGATGCCCCTGGGAGCAGCTCCCAGCCCCACTCATGGCCACGGGCCCCACAGCGCCGATGGACCCCTGCTCTGTGCCAGCAGCTGAGTGTGCTGGTAGCTAATCCCCAGGACCAAAAGCTTCAGGGATATTTGGGAGCCTTTCCCATAATGGAAAGTGACGTCTTCAACTGGTTAATCTGGGCTTGGCATCCCACCAGTGAGGTGCTGAACCCTCCCAGTTTAACCCTCCATCCCCTGGGATGGGGGCCAGCATGCAGACTGAGAGCAGGGACTCAGCCCCAGAATTTCTCACTCTTCCTGATTTAAAACGATTTGGGTCCTGCCACCAGATCTGGGTCCTGCACCAGATTTGTGCTCCCCACTGGCTGTGAGTGCACCACAATCCTGCCCCCATCTGTAAGGGCTTCATGAGGGCAAGGACTGCAAAAGGAAACTCCCAGTGAATGACAGAATTTCCTACAGCATCTGCAGACACCAGCCCAGGGCACCAAGAGATGATGCTGATTATTCCCACACAAATATCTGCCCCAACAGATCAAACCTCCTGCCAGCTCTCCAGGGAAGCTGCTCCAAGGCCATGAGATGCTGCTGGAGCACCTGGTCCATAATTAATGATATTTTAGAGTATTTCTCTGTCCAGTTTGCCTTTGGTTCAGGCCAGGAGTGCCACTGGGGCCAGAGTGTGGTGCACAATGAAAGGGCAAGTGGGTCCTAGGCTGAAGATGCTCTGGGAATGGGAAAATACTAAAATCTTCATGGGTCTGATTTTACTCCTCTCTCCCCAACCAGAAAAAAAAAAAAAAAAAAAAAAAAAAAAAAAAAAAAAAAAAAAAGCCATGAAACCCTCTTGAACCATTGCTGTATTTTACACAGACAAAACAGAGCTACAGTGATGGTGTGACTTGAGGATCTGGGGCCCCTGCCCTGTGGGACAGGATCTGTGCAGCTCCACATGCTGAGCAGCCATGCCACTGTTCTGGCAGGGACACGGTGGGTTTGCAGAGGAAGCAGAGGTTCTTCACAAAAGGAGCCTGGTGTCTGGTGCTGTTCATGTTTCAGCCCTTGGAGAGGTCTCTGTGGTGCTGTGTTGTGCCTTTGGCCTTAGTGTGGTCAGCTCAGCCTGCCAGAATTAGATAAAGTGTGTGCTTGTGAGCAGAGCTGAAACCCAGTTGTCTCTATTTAGCTCCATCTTCAGAGCCAACTGCCAGCCAAGGCTGGAGTTTTAGTTTGCATGTGAGGAGAGAGCAACTGCTTGGGAAAGGGAAGTCTGAGCTGCCTGGGGGACCAGGGACACCTCAAATGGCACTGAAGGGGCCCTGGTGCTGGCAGCAAGTGGAGGGAGCAAGCTGAGAACAGGGTGCAGAGAAGTCCAAATAACTGGGAACAGAGGAAAATGAAGATTTTTAGGGAACTGTGAGTAAGTAAATACCTCAGGTAGGGGAAGAGAAATTGCACAGAGGGAAGGGAGAGAAGGAAGGCAGCAAAACAGCCAAGGGTCAGGAGGAAGGGAATCCAGGTGGTCATTGTGGCCAGTGAAAGGGGTATGGCAGCAGTTCTGTGCACCTACCATAAATCTCAACATCATCATAGATGTCAGTGTCCCTGCAAGGACAAAGATGGGTAATGTGGGCAGTGTGGTCTTGCATGTCCCACCACCTCCCAACCCCGAGGCAAGGGCCAGCTCCTGCTGCCCTATCTGTCTCATCTCCTCCTGACCTGTCTGTGGACTCTGGTGTCCAGCTGAAGCCCCGTTTCCCCCTCCCAGAGCTGTCTTCTCCCTGCATGGCTGGGACCATCTGGAGTGGGGTTAAGATAACTCTGGCCCCTCTCAGGTTGGTGGCCTCATCCCAGGCTGCCAGGAGCTGCAGACCTGGCCATGCAGAGGGACTGCACCCTCATCCTGTGCCAGCAGCAGCCTCTGAGCAGTGTCTGGGCAGGTCCCACACAAGGGACCACAGCTTGGGGAGTGCTTCCAGTGCCCCAGTGACAGAATCTCTCCTGACACCAGAAATGGCAGATTCCACCCCAGAGGAACCAGCTGGTTGTTAGGCTTATAGTCACAGCCTGAGCTGGGTAGTTTTGAGTTGTCAGCCAGGACTAGTTTAGTACTGGCCATTCACAGAGCAGTTGTTGCAGCTCATGGAGTGGAGATGAAGGGACTCAAAAAGGTACTCACAGAGGCAGCATCACGGCCTGTGGCACATAGCCATCTGCAACAGAGTGAAGAAAAACGTGTCAGGTTGTGCTGGGAACCAGGGCATGAGCGAGAATCACCCAAGCACCCGCCCCTGCCCAGGGTTTAGCAACATCTCATGGTCTCTGAAAGCTGAGACACGGAGGAATCCAGCTCTGGGCAAGCCAATCTTGGACCCTTCAGCGGAACCTGCTCTGGGCAGTGTCTGGAAGGAGCCTGCCAGGCTGAATGGCAGCTGGCAGGGAAGAGCCTGATCTCCTCCTCTCTGCCTGAGAGATCTGCAGCCCATTCCACCCCAGTATCCCTCAATGCAGACACAGCTTGCAGAGTTTGAGCCCATGGCAAAGCCTAGTGTGCCTGGCTGGTGGCCCGGAGGCTTCGAGGACTGCAAAAGCTTTTAGCAGAGGGAAAGGACAAGTCCAGCTCACAGCAGAAATGCTGCTGCTGAATGGAAGGAAGAGCAGGACATTTGTGCAGAGGAAAGTGGGAATCTCCTCAAGGTAGCAGGGTACTTGTCAGATCTAACAGGTGGAGGAGATCTGTCAGGAGGTCTGTCATGGGGTGTTTGCATGAAGAAGCTTCTTCCCAGAACTGTGCTGTGCTCCCTGCTGTGGGCGAACCCCACCCCCCTCCAGATTTACACTTCCTCTGGCTGTTCCGGCAGAGGATTTGCTTCTCATTCGTAAACTGAATGACATCAAGGATTTCTCCCCGTCTCAGTGGCAGGTTCTTCGCTCCGCCCCTCTTCTCTGTTGTTGCAGGATCGACCATCATCTGAGTCAGGACATTGATGCTGCCTTCGAACTGAAACACAAACAGCAGTGCCCATGGGGAGTTAAGTCAGGCAGGTCTGACTGCTCTCCCTCCTTGAAAAAAAGCAGATTCCTCTCTGGCAAATGGTCTGTGGAACTGGTCTGATCTGGGGGAACGTGGCTGGTGTGATCTGGACCTGGGGAAACAAGGAAGGGTGTGATCTGGATATCACCGGTCGCTGTGGAGGAGAGCTCCTTCTGCCATTGCACTGCACCCTTCCCAGGAGGATGATCACTCACTGCTACTCACCTTGAATTTCTTCTGAAACTCTCTGTCCATCTTCTCTTCCTTCTTGCATGCCTTGAGTGTCATGGTCTTCATCTTGTGGGAGACCTGGGGTTCTCTGCAGTTATTGAAAGCCATAGAAAGGTTCAGATGACCCCATGCTCTGCTCCCTCCCATCCCCTTCTCCCTGACAGCTGCTCCCCATTGCATTTCCCTGCACCAGCTCTGGGGCTGTGGGGGCTCTCAGGGCCAGGTGTACAGCCTGCAGCTTGTGCTCTTCACCACAGACCCTACTGCAAGCCCAGCAGAGACCATTAAAGCAGCAGCTTTGTCTGAGCAGCAAGGAGCCCTGGCCATTTTGGGACCCCTGGAAAGAGCAAAAAAAACCCCTTTACCTGTGTGTAGTTCCCAGCAAGGCAACCCTGTTAGAGGCTTGGCCATCATTTCCACCTGTAAAACCAAACCCCGAGAGAGGTGCTGCCATGAGGCTGCTGTGAGATGTAAACACCTGCCACCACAAGATACAAAGAACAGCAAGAGCTTTCTTGTCCTGGGACCAAATCCTGAGTTTGCCCCCAGCTGTGGGGGGATCAGGGTTTCCTGTGCCCATTTACAAGAGAAGCCCACTGCCCTCCTGTGTGGGGAGCAGCAGGCTTAGGACAGGCCCTGCAGCTGCCTATGGCTCATTGGGGCCTCACAGCTCTCAGAGCTGCAGGTCTCACCCTAAACAGCATTCAAGCCTCTCCTGTACTCACCTCCCCTGGGGCAGGGATACACTGGCAGCTGGGACACAGAAGGCAGCAGAAGGCCTGGGCCTCTCCTGGCCAGCCCAACAGGCTCAACGTCATCATATACCTCATCCTCATCCCTGCAGTGAGGCAGAGCATGGTTAGGAAGTGCAGCTGCAATGACAGCGTTGGAGGCTGAGGGCAGAATCAGAGCTGCCAGGAGGAGGGTGGGGAACAAGCAGGTGGGCTGGCCATGGGCCGGCCCTGGCTGTGGGGCAGAGCTGGACAGCAGCTCTGTGCTGTGTGCCAGCAGCTCTTCACACAGCTGGATGTGGACAGGCAGTGGGTGCAATACCCATAGTGAGGTAACATAGCTCCAGGGGATGACCACGCTTCACACTGTGGGAGCTGCTTGCACACCCTGGGCTCCAGCAGCAGGCAGGAGAACCCAAATGTTCTCTTGCTGTCATGTCTCATGCCCTTCCCAGTGGCTTGGCACAGCCTGGAAGTCATCTGGAATAGCAGGGCTGCCCCAGTCCTTACCCCATGCCACTTGGAGCATCCTGCAGTGGGAACCGTGTGGGCACTGATGCAGCACAGCTTGGTTGCAGGTGACCTGTGACAAACAGCAGAACAGGAGAGAGCAGGGAGAGATTACTTCATATTTTCTCCCCAGCTCTATCAGCCACCCTGAGGTCAGAGCGACTCCGGGCTGGATTTAGTGCAGGGGGAGGTGGGGAGATAAAACTGACTGCACATCTTGATAGAGCAAGGAGTTTTTACTCCATAGCTCACCTAGGGATTTTCTTCCAGCACACTGGTGCACAGCTCATCAGGTTCCTCACTGAAGACCTTGAATATGTATTTTCCCATTTGTATATTTCTAATGTTACTTTCTTCCTGGACAAATGATGGCGGTAGAGGGGAAGAGGCCAAACTAGATACAATGAATGTGGAAAACCGCTAAGTTTCAGATATGTATCAGAGTCAGGGCAAGTCCTGGATATCTCCATGTGCTCAGGAGCATCATCAGCCAGAATGCTGCCCCCTTTATGATTTGCCAGCATGACCATACCCCTACTACCATGCTATTATTTGTATCACAAGCCTTGTCTCCAGCCTGTCCAACTAGACCAACCAAAAATGGGCACAAAGACCAACATAAAATCTCTGCTGGTTTATGGTACCAAGTAATATGCAATCAGATACTTGGCCCTAAAGATCATAGGACTGCCCTAAAAATTAACAAAAATAATCAAATCAAGGCAAGGTGCAATTCTAGATGTTGCAGCTTGCCTCAGGATCCATGAGACAAATAGATATAGGCAGTCATGTGATAATCTCCCAGCACAACAGTGTGGGCAGCCCTGATAACACCTTTTAATTATAACATAGACCAGCTCGATTTTGCAATTCTCTTAAGGAAAGGAAGTCTACTCTCATGGTTAGAGAAACTGAGCAAGAAATGGCATTCGAAACTGCTTTCATCACCTGGAGTGTAGATTAGTAGAACAGCAACTGTGAGAAACCACTGCAGTGGCCTACATCTGGAAGGCTGCTGTAAGTGTGGCAGAGCAATGTCTGACTGGCACCTCCCCTAGTGCTCATGCCCCTCAGCCCCAGGCCTGCCCCTGGGCACCTCTGGGAAGAGTCTGTCCCCATTTTCTCCCTGTTAGGTAGCTGTGGGCAGTGAGATCTCCCCTTCCTCCCTCTCCTCTCAGCTGAACAAGCGTGGGTCTCAGCCTTTCTTTCTCCATGTGCTCCAGCCCCCAACCATCTTGGGCTCACTCCAGTTTGGCAGTATCTCTTGTGTCACTTACTCCAACCTTGCTTCCTACAAACACTCCAGAGATGGAAATTTGTGCCCAGCCAGGGACAGGGCACTTTGTTTCTTCACCTGGCCTCCTTCTCTCTCATTCTCATCCTCATGCTATTGCCTATAAAAGCCCCTTGGGTAATACAAGCCCCCACTTCTTCATCAGCCCTCCCAGTATTTCCATCTCCCAAGAGCTGCAGGCTCTGACTGGGGAGTTTTTTATTCCTGAATGAGCAGCACCCTTCCCTGAGGGACTTTCATGTGCCTGGCCATACCCAGCTGAGCACTCCTTGGTGGTTCTGTGGCAGGACGGATGGATGTCCCAGGATGTGTAGCTGCTCTGAACTTTGCCAAATCCACATCTGGAGGGCGCTGGGGCTTGCCTGGCTTCACTCCCAGTTCTTTGACATGTGGCAAAGGCTTCCTCCGGGGCAGAGCTGGGTGCTCTGTCCTTTGGGGGCTTCCCACAGCAAGCAGGGGGACTTTGGCAAGAACTGCTGGAGCTCCCTTGTCTTTGGCAGGTGGCCATGTCTGCTGGGCTGGCTTCCTGTGGGGAGGATCAGAGCTGGCTTCCACCTTCTTGTTCAACACACCTCCTCCTGGCTTTGCAGGCACTGGCTGGAACTTGGCATCTTGAGACGTCCCCTTCTTCCGACACACCATTCGTGCTGGGGTCTCACAGGCAGAATGAGGTGAGTGCTGTCCCAAACTCTGACCTGTACTGCGAGATGGAGACCTGCTGCAGTCCACCCTCCTGCTCCAGGGAGGCTCCTGAGGAGTATAACCCTTGGAGGCCATGGCAGGGGTCTGTTCTAGCTCTGGTCCATGGGAGGCTGCAGGGCAACTCTCTGGCCAGCCACCCACTTTGGGAGGTTCTTTCCTGTTCTGATGGAACTTTGCCCGAAGGTGCCTCACCACGGCTTCTCTTCCCTCTAGATGTGTCTGCAACCATTAAGAAAAACAGTTCCATGGAGGAAAATGAGTCAAAATTCCCCTGGGGAATGTGGTATTCCTTCAACATGGTCTCACACTAAGTCTTCACAAAACGAAAGATTCTCCCTAACCTTTGCTCAAAAAGGTCTTGAAACATATCTGAGAAAACAACATGGAGCTGCACCAAACTGGGACCAGGTTAACCCACCACAAGGTCATCCAGGAGACCTTCCATGGAGTGTTTTGGTCTTATCCCCCCGCTGTCTACTACCAGGGACCATCAAATCAGAGGGATTGGGTGGTAGTAGCAAAGCTCCTGAGGGCAGAATCTGAGATCCAGAGATTTCCCAGAGCTCAGATGGGGGCAATCTGCCTTGCCCTGGTCCTGTTTTCCACGATGAGTTGGTGGGGGAGACCACACAGGACCAGTGGATCCCACCCTGGAGGAAAAGCTGGGATGGCACTGCTGAGACTCATCCCACCAAAGCCTGAGTGCAGACAAAACAAGGCCAAGAGGCAGCAGACTGCCCTACTTTTCTGACATATGTCTTTCCTGTTTGGTTCACACTGTGCACACATGAACCAGGACACATCTCCTCCAGCGCAGAGCTAGCTGTCTTTAGCTTTCTCAGTGACCAAAATTCACCTTTTTCTAGAGCCTCCAGAGAAAAGCTGCCTAGAGCAGGCTGTGAATGAATCTTGGAAGAAGACTGCCAGGTTGGAGGTATGGAACAAAGCTACAGAATGGGGCTACGTTTTTCCTAAGCTTCTCAGATGGACCTTGTAAAAGGTGAGGGATCACCTTACCCTCCCCATCTTTCTCTCATGCCCTTGTCCCCAGACCACAGTGTCCCTTTGCGCCAGAGCTGGCTGCTTCGCTGGAGCTGTATGCTTCAATTTTGGAGCTCTTCTCCTTCTGGGATTTCAGTTTTGGTTTGTGATTGCATAATTTTTATTTTCACAAGGGAAGGGTTGATATGGAGAAAAGCTGATGCAATGTTTTTAGACATAACCTGATCAAATGTGTATAATACAGACTTACAAAAGTGCAAGTTTCCCAGGCAAACACCCCAGTTTTCCTGGTAAACCCTCAAATGCTGCACTTGGCATAGCAGTGCTGAAGCAGCATGAATGTGCCATTTCCTGTATATCAGCAGTGGGGCTTTCACTCAAATTAGTGAAAAAAGCAACATTTTCCAGATTCCCAAACATACTGTTGGGATTTTTGACACCTGAATGATTTGGTGGTTTGTAATGATCAGTTTTGGGCCTGTTCCATGAGCTTGGACTTGCTCAGAGCCCTTGGATGTAACAGCACTGCCATCACTGTGATCAGTTCCAGGTTTTCCAATCCATTTTGTGCTCGTGGGGGCTCTCCTGGACTCGGTGGGAGTGTGGCCTCCTCCTTTCACAGATTCAGCCTAAATGCACCCAGCAAACCTTCCTCTGAGCCCAGAAACTGGTCAGAGACCTTTGAAGCTCCATCCAGCTCAGATGTACAGGAGGACTTTGCCTTTCAGGAGGAGCGAGGGTCTTGGCCAGATCCCACCCCTCACAAGGACATCCCTAAAACCCTTCCAACCAGGATGTATGGCTCCTAGTGTCCCATCCCCATGTCCACTACAGCCCAGGTCTGGTTCTTACTCACCATCTTCCATCAGTGGATGCTTTCCTGTGTGCTCACCTCCTTGCTAAAGACCACCCAAAGCATTCTGGACAAGCCTCTCTGAGGCCTCCTCCCTTGGAACCAGAAGCTCTTTCCTAACCGCGTGAGTTGCTGAGTTCCGCCAGGAAGTTGCCTTTGTCTGATGGTGAGACCACACAAGGAGGAGGAGAAAGAGGAGGAGGAGCAGCTCTTGGCACACCACTAGTTCGGCTGTGCTGCTGTTTGACACATGCAGCCCACCAAGTCCTGCTGGCCATAAGAGTCATATCCAGAGGAGAGCTTCAGTTTTGGAAACTGACTGTGGGATGCGAGGGGATGAGACCAGGAGGGTGGGCAATGTCCTTGTCTGATGGTGACCCAGGATTCTTCTGCAGGTCAGGTCTCAAAGCTGCACATGGACTTGCAGAGCAGGGAGGTGCAGAGGGTGCACAGCTGAGCTCTGTGGGAGCACAGAAAAGCTGAGTGAGGCCTATGGTTTCCTGGAGTACCCAAAACTGCAGGACACGATCTCTGCTGAAGAGCCTAATTCTTCTGGGAAGCAAGGGGAAGCTCTGCACGGCAGAGTGCTGTGTCGGGCCACTGCGTTGTCCAATTGTCCTGGTGTCACTCTTTACTGCCTCTGAGGCAGGAATGGTCTGACAGGTCGAGTCAAGCAGGGGTGCTCTGGCCTGCTGGTTGGTGCTGGTGTCCCTGCTTCAGGACTGGCATGTCCCTGTAGCCCTTTGAGAAGGTGTCCCACCAGCAGTGCCCGAGGTGGCTCCTGCCTGCAGATGGTTTAAGAACAAGACAGAGTTTGAGGACACGGGGAAGGCTGGGGTGGGCACCAGTTGACCAAGGGAGATGGTCCTGGTGATCCCACCAGGTGGAGATGGGATGGAGAGGGGGCGCTGGGAGGTCCCACACTGGACCCACAGGGAGCGGACTCTGGAGAACAGGACGGGCAGATAGCAGTGACAGCCACCTCCCACCCGCCCCACTGCTCCTGCCGCTGCAACGGAGAGGGCACGTCCCCGTCTGTGGGGAGAGCGAGGCCCGAGAGCCGTGTTGGGGCATGGGGGGTGGCAGAGAGGCACCGAGGGGCACCTTTGGGGAGGACAGGGATGGGGGTGTGGGGGCTGTGTTAGGGGACATGGTGAAGGGGAGGATGAGGGGCCGTGTTTGGGGATGGGATGAAGGGAAAAATCAGGCGCTGCGTTTGGCGATGGGGGGAAGGAGAAGATGAGGAGCTGGGTTTCGCGATAGCGCGAAACAAGAGGAAGGGCCGAGCCCGCCCGAGCTCGGCCCGGCCCCGCGGCCCCGCGCAGGCGCAGCGCTCGGGCGGGATGGCAGCGGCGGCGGCCGGGCCCGGGCCGGGGCCCGCAGAGGCGGCGGCGCCCGGGGAGGAGGCGGCGGGCTCGGGGCTGCAGGGCCTGGGTCCGGCCCGCCTGGCCCGGCTGCCGCTGGCGCGGGTGAAGGCGCTGGTGAAGGCGGACCCGGACGTCACCCTGGCCAGCCAAGAGGCCGTGTTCGTGCTGGCGCGGGCCACGGTGAGGGGCGGCCCGTGCAGGTCCTGGAGGCCGGAACGCTGCGGGATGCGGGGATACTGCTGAGTCTTTCCCAGGACGTTTTTCCTTCTTTCTCGGGCGGCGGCTCACGAACCCGCGGGGCGGTTGCGACGGGCCCGAGCTGGGGAAGGGTCTGGATCCCCAGGAGCAGATGAGGGAGCTGGAGGGGCTCAGCCTGGGGAAAAGGAGACTCGGGGACACCTTCTGGCTCTGCACAACTCCCTGACAGGAGGGGGCAGCCAGCTGGGGGTCCATCGCTTCTTCCAAGGAAGAAGGCACAGCACAAGAGGAAACGACCTCAGGGGAGGTTTAGGATATTGGGAAAATTCCTTCATGTAGAGACTTGTCAAGCTCTGGCACAGGCTCCTCGGGACATTCACCATCCCTGGAACTGTTTAAAAAAATGTAGCACACTTGGGGACATGGGGTGGTGGTGAATGTGGAGGTGGTGCTGGGTTGATGGTTGGACACAATGATCTTAGAGGTATTTCTCCACCCGAAAGATTTCATTATTTATCTCCTGAGCACGGGACACCTTTCCCCCTTCAGAAGGTGCCCTGTGAGCCCTTGGTGTGGAGTGAGTCTCCCAGAGAACGTGGGTTTCGAGGAACCCACATTCCTAGCTTTCTCCTTCATTGCTTGTCCTGTGCATCACTGTCTAGCCATTTCCTCTGTTATTTTAAGACCTGTTTACTGGGAATGGGTAATGTTAGGATGAAGATTCTGGTTTAATCCTGAAGCCTTGTAGGACCTTTCTTTTTCCTCAGGGTATTCTCTCTCTTATCTCCTATGTGAACTTACCCTGTTTTGCCTTGCAGGAGCTGTTTGTTGAAACCATAGCCAAAGATGCTTACGTGTATGCCCAGCAAGGAAAAAGGAAAACCCTGCAGAGAAAAGACCTGGGTATGGGAGCATGTTCTGTGCTGGCCTTAGCAAAGGATTGCTGCAATGGGGGATTTTTCCGCCTGTCTGGAGGTGCTGAAGTAATTATGGATTTATTCTTTCTTTCCCTGAAGATGGGAGAGATAAACTTCTGCCAAAGACTACACTAATAATTTCGTACACTATCTCCAAAACAAGTAAATCTCTTTGAAATTGGTCTTTGAAATTGTGCTATGATGTAATTTCACATGCTGCAGTTTGAAACAGATGGAAATATGGAATTGGTTTATCTATTTTAATTGGTCTCAATTTGCTTTTCAGATAACGCGATTGAAGCTATTGATGAATTTGCTTTTTTGGAAGGTGAGTTTCTTTCTACTTGATTTCAGTATTTTGTGTAATCACCTGCTTAGGAGAGAAAGAATTGAATCATTTGCAAAGCTCTCTGCTTCCACATCCTCAGTGATTCCTAGTGTGGGTTGCAATGCCCCTCTCCGCACTGGAATAGCTCAGCTGGACCCTGAGGCATGTGCAGTAGTATTTTGGGCAAGATCCGGTTTTACTTGTGTGTGATTTGCTTAAACTTTAAAGTTACTGCACTTTCTTTTGCCAGCTTGTAAACAAGATATATTTGTTCACAGGACCGAACTTCTTTTTCCTGAACACATTATAATGTGTTTTTCATTTTCAGGTACTTTGGACTGAGCTGGACAGAGACAGAGCTCTCTGGAGAAAGAGACTGCAGAGGTGGTATGAGATGGAAAACAGGATGCTGAGAGTTCAAAAAGAATTCCTAGAATTGAGACACTGAAGTTGAGACATGGCAACCATGATATTTTGTATAAAGTTGAAGTTGTTGTAAGTTCTTTATTTAAAATGCATATTTTTTCATAGCTATTTTTATGTCCCTTTTCATGTGGCTATAGTGCAGCTCTCTGCTCTGTCCAGGTTACACAGCAGTTACTCACAGCCTCTTTGAGTACTCTGCAGCACCATGGAGCTGTGAACAGAGAGTGGCTTGGCCCAGGCACAAGGAATTTTTTTAAATGAAAGTGTGGGTTTTGTTATATGTATGTCTCTTAACACAATTAAATTGTTGTTGGTTTTGAGTCCTGTAGTGTGGTGGTAAATGGTGTGGTTTTGATAGGATGCCTTCTCTAGCATTTTGGTTTTGCCAATTGTTTTTGCAAGGCATCCATTCCAGAGAAACCCAGCTGTCTTCCAGGAACTGGGGATGAGCTCCAGGGGAACTTGGCTTGTTCCAAGGGCTGTGCAGCTTCTGTAAGTGTCTGTGATTGTTGCACTCGTACTTGTTGCAGTTGTAGGAAAAAAACCCCAAATCCTACCAAACTTCATTTTGAATGCCAGAGGAGTGTCCATGCTGCTATCATTCTTCTCTTGTGTGCTCTCACTCCTGAATCTGGCAAAAATGTTCTCCCAGGAGCTGGATCTGTTCCCTGCGCTGTGTCCCAGGACAAGCTGGTGCAGAGATTCTGAGTTCTTTGGTGAGGGGCCATGTGCATCCTATATTCAGGAATGCTGCTGCCATCAGCCATGTCTGAGAGCCCCTGACAGCGTAAGGGCCACCAGCACTGCCTCTGCTGCTTCCAGGACTCTGGTGACTAGAGCTTTCCTACTTTAACTAGTGCTTTCCTATGTGGAGTTAACAGCAGAACTGTGGGGCTGTGGGGGACACGCTGCCATCACTGCTGTGACATGTCCTGCTGTGTTACCAGAGTTGTTCAAGTGCCAACTCTGACTCTGTTTTTTGGTGTGGGGAGGGACAGAACAGGTTATCCCCAGATAAAACCATTGAATGGGACGAAGGAGGATGAAGGATGCATGTTCTTTCAAATGAGGGTATTTGAGAGTGGCTCACAGTCACCACAAACTTAAATTAGTTTGGAAGTGGCAGTAAGAACAAATACCCCCAACGGAGCTTCCCCAAGCTGTCGGCAAATCCAGTGGCTCTCAAGAAACACTTTGAAGTTTGCTGGGAGCCTGATACAAGCCTGATCATGCTGGGAGCACAATCCTGATCATGTGGGAGAGATGCTGATTTCCCAGGCTGCTGAGTGTTTGTTCAAATCACAGTCAAGAGACATTTGCTGGGATATGCAAGCCCATTTGGCTTGGAGCTGTTCACCTTCTCACCTGCCAGGGAGAGCAGGTGTAAGTGTCAGAGGTACTGTTCCTGTGCTTCCCAGGGTGCAGCATGCAGGGCCCACAAGCTGTGGTCTTCTCGCAGGGGTCTTGCAGGTTCCCATCTTTGCCAGTAAGTTCCTTTTTCCTTCTTGTCCTTGGCACTGCCTTGGCCTCTGGCGTGGGTGAGCAGAGGAAGTGAGGTGTGGGGCTGCAGCAGGCTCTGCTCGCATTTGATGCTGCTGTGGTTAGTGTGTGCTTTCCACAGTGAACAGCGCAGAGGAGTGTCTGCACTTGGCAAGCAGTGCGGGCTTTGTGTCAAGGGAAGCTGCTGTGCAGGAATCTGGGGGAGCTTAGTGCCCATGGGCTCCTTTGTGGTGTGGGAGGGGACTCCTTTTACCCAGCTCTGCAGTAAGGTGGAAGTAGAAGAGAGCAGATAAAGAGTGAGATATCAGTGCCAGAGTGTTTTCCTGGAGTAACTAAACAGGGTGCGCAGCCCACCTGGCCAGGGCCAGATGTGTCATGTCCACCTCTTCTTTGTGCTACAGCCATTTAGTTCAGGATAGGGAGTGGCTGGAGCTGTGCTGGGCACTCAGTACCTTGTCCCAGCTCAGGCAGAAGAGGTGGGGAATTGTAACTGGGATAATGCTGGGCTCGGTGGTTTGTGACCACAGGTGCAGGAGCTGATGGCAGAGTGGAGGAGTGAGGGAATCTGTTTGCAGAGAGGGGCTGCTGCAGGAGGCAGAGCCATTTCCTCCACATTGGGCATGGTGAATTCATAGAATCATGGAGTTGTTTGGATTGGAAGGGACCTTGAAGCTCGTCCTGTTCCACCCTCTGTCACAGGCAGGGACATTTTCCACTGGATCAGTTTGCTCTAAACTGTGTCCAGTCTGACCTTGAACACTTCCAGGGATGGGACAGCCACAGCTCCTCTGAGTTCCCCCTTCACCCTCCAGAAACCAAGATTCTTGATGCTTCCACACTCACATCTTCCCCATCCCTTGGCTGGTTTGTTGGATTTTTTTTGTTTGTTTGTTTGTTTGTTTTTGTTTAAGTTTTCCAAGTGGCTTTTCCCTAAGGGGATTAAGGACAGAAATGTGCTGGGGACCTGTTGTCCAGATTATCCAACACTTAAACATCTCTTGTAGCACAGGAACTGATGAGTAGCCTGTCCCCTTTGCACAAAGGAGCTCAGTTCCCTGGACCTGAGCTGCACCATGGTTGAATCTGTGTTTGAATTTCCTGTTTATTGCTGCATAAGTTCAACACAACTGCAGACTTTTGTTTCCCAGGACTGATGTTGTAAGTGCTATCAGCAGTACAATAAGCTGCCCTGTAAAAGTAGGGAAAACAGAGGAGTAGAAAGTAGCTCCATTTGTTCATCAGAAAAAGGTCTGTGGCCTTCAGCCTGTGGGCCCGGTTCCCCTTTGCACTGGCTGTAAGATTACAACAGCTTCACACTCTGAGGTTTCTTAGGCTTTTTCAGTGCATGAGAGTAGCACTTGTACGAATTTAACCTTTAGTGTTTGCCATATACTGGCTTCTTTTGTACAGTAGGAATGATAAAATTACCATATCTAAATTAAGAGCTGTTACAAGCAGTGACAGCTTGTCAGCTCCAGAGACATCAATTTTAGAAGAGTAAATAATGATGAAAATATAATCACAGACTCATGGAATATGCTGAGTTGGAAGGGACCCACAAAGATCAAGTCCAACTCCCTGCCCTGCACAGAGCCATCTCCAAGTCACGTTATGTGCCCCAGAGCATTGTCCAAATGCTTCTTGAGCTCTATCAGGTTTGGTGCTGTGACCATTCCCTGGGGAACTTGTTGCAGTGCCTGACCACTATCTGAGAGAAGAACCTTTTTCTAACACCCAGCCTCAACCTCCCTGACATGACTTCAGCCCATTCCCTCCAGTCATGTCACTGTCACCACAGAGCAGAGGTCAGTGTCTGCCTCTCCTCTCCCCTTCCTTGGAAGGTATAACTGCAGTGAGATCTCTCTTCAGTCTCCTGCAGGCTGAACAGCTGCTCCTCAAGTGGCTTCTCCTCAAGCCCTTCACTAGCTCTCCTTTGGACACTCTCCACCAGCTTTGGATCCTCCTGATCTTGTGTTGCCCAAAGTGTCCCCAGCACTGGAGGTGAGGCTGCCCCAGTGCAGAGCAGGGTGGGACAATCCCTCCCTGGGCCTGGTGCCCCCCAGGACACGGTGGCCCTTTGGGCTGTCAGGACTCAGCAGTGACTCAGATCCAACTTGGCATCGAGCAGGACCCCCAGGCCCCTTCCTACAGCGCTGCTCTCCAGCCTCTCATTCCCAGTCTGTCCCTGCATCCAGGGCTGCCCCATCCCAAGGGCGGAGTCCGGCACTTTCCCTTGTTGAACTTCATATGGTTGGTGATGATCTAGCCCTCTGATTTACTGAGGTCTCTCTGTGGCACCTCCCTGCGTTTGAGGGAGTGAGCAGCTCCTCCCAGTTTTGTATCATCTGTGAATATGCTTCACAGTGTCCCTTCCAGTCCTACATTTATGAAGATGTTGAAGAGCACAGGGCCGAGGATGGAGCCCTGCAGAACTGTGCTGGTGACCGGTGCCAGCTTGGTCTCACCCCAGTTGCTGTCACCCTTTGTACCTGACCCATGAGCTAGTTGCCTACCCATCCCATGATATGTTTATCCAGCTATAGGCTGGACCATTGTCCATAAGGATCCTGGGAGAGACAGTATCAAAACCTTTACTGAAATTCAAAAAGATTACATCGGCTGGCTTTCCTGGGTCAACCAGGTGGGTCATCTTGTCATAAAAAGTGTGACGAGCAGGACTTTCCTCTCAGGAAGCTGTGCTGGCTGTGGCCAGTGACTCTATTGTCTTCCAGGTGTTTTTCAACACCTTCCAGAATAATCTTCTCCATAATTTTACCAAGCACTGAAATGACACTGACAGGCCTGTAGTTTTTGAGATCCTCCTTGTTCTTGAAAATCGGGACAACGTTCACCAGTTTTCAGTCAGCTGCAACCTCTTTGGGTTCCCAAGAATGCTCAAAAATCATCGAGAGATATATAAAAAATATTTGCCTAAAAAATAAAAATCAGAGTTTGTATGGCAGCAGAGCTAGGAGAACAGGGGTTAACAGTGTCTTCAGCTGGCACAGTGTCCTTTGCCAAGTGCCAGCTGTCTGTGTCCTGCTGTGGGTGAGGAGCATCCACAGGGGTCACTGGAATGGCTGATAAGCTGGGAATTGCTGCCTGGCTTCCTGCTCACTCCTTCCCTGAGCAAAGGGACCCTCAGGCAGCCAGCAGCAGCTGTGAGTTTCGAATGTCCTTTTCTGTTTCCTGGTCCCCTGCAGCCAGCACTGGGTACACTGAAAATCCATTTTTAAGTCAAATGCAAAATTTACATTTTTGCAGCACACGCTGGGTCTGTGACTTCAGCAGGTCAAAGCAAACAGATTACAGTGGTGGATGATGGTGTGGGCACTTTTTGTGCAAATTTTCTTCCCTATTATCTGATGAAATAAGGATTTACATCAATAAATCTTGGAGTATGGGCACTGCTATTTGGGAAAAATAGCTCATTTCAAAAGGATTTCCAGAAGAAACAACCTTTAGCCAATAAACACTGATAATTTGTAAACTCAAAATACAGCAGAGTCAGCCAATTCAAACCTGTATGCCATTGTCTTGAGCCTCCCCTGCTCCCACACCCGATCCCACCTTCGCATCCTCTGATGCAGAGCTGATGTGCCAATGCAGGTGTGGAGAGCTGCAATATTGGGGTTTGGCCAAGGGAGACAGGTTTGTTTCCAGCTTGAGCAGCTTCACTGCGCTCCAGAAGAGATGGAGCCCTCTGCCCTGGACCCACTGGAATGAGGCTTACTCAGTATGTGCAAGATCTGTGGTTCAGCCATGGCTGAGCAACCCCTTTTCCCTTTGCTAATGAGGCCACTCACCTGTTCGCACCCCATCCCTCATGTGCTCACTTAACAACAAGCCTGTGATTTCCTAGTAAAATTGTAATTCTGTTTTAGTCTGTGTGCACTGACCAGTCTAATATAAAGTGTTTTATTCCTGGTCTGTAAACACTAGTTTGATGTGAAGGCGCTGCTACTGCCAGACTGTCCCTTGGGAATTTCCACCTCACACCAAAGGAATCTCTCTCCGAGGCAGACTTGCCAGGGGTGGGCCATGTCTTTTTTGTCAGTGTTTGTGTGGTACTCAGCCCTGGTTTGGGCTTGGTAACACACAATGCATGTATGAGTGGTAATCCTTGGTGGATCCGGCGTTTCACAGACATCTCTGGCAGTCCTGTCAGCGTGGACGTCAAGAAGTGCTGCTGCTGCTGCCCATCCCAACAGATCAGCTCAATCCACCTCAGCGTCCCAAGGCTCTCCAGGAGCAGGAAGGTGAGTGCTTGGAGCAGGGGGAGGGTCAGGTGCTGGTGACTGGAGCTGTGGTTTTTAACATGTTTTAAAAGACCTGCTTTTGGCTTCTGAGAAAACCTGTCACTGAGTCTCTCATCCTCCCCTGGCCTGAGCAGTGGCTTGTGCAGGCAAGACAGATGGAAACTCTCCAGCAGTGCTGGATACTTCGGGGCAGAGGAGGGGCCAGAGCTCAGCCAGGGAGGGGGCTGTGGCAGTGCCCACCTGTTGGAAACTTAGAAACTTGGATTTGGGGTTTTAGTGTATAATAATGTGTGTGGGCCAAGATGGAGGATTCAGGGCGTTGCCCGAGTTGTTCTTCTTTGCTGCCTTCCTCCTTCTTCACGGATTTGGGTGTTTTTTTCTAATTGGATGAAAGATGTCCGCATTGCAGAACTCAAGCAGTCATCATTAGGTCAAAAGTATAAATAATATAGGAGTCACTTTGGTATTGGGTAATTATCTCTTAAATAGCCTTGGAAAAGGTTAGAAGCCAGTCATTTTACCTTGTTTCCCTTGATTGCTAGTTAAGCTCACAGCTTGTGAGCCTGTAAATACTGTAAATAGATAAGATATAATAAACAACCAAGACCAAACTCTGCTCTACGTTTCCCGTGTCTTTCATCCTAATCTCGGCCGAGATAAAGCAAGCAGAACTGTAACACCCACCCAGCTGCCCTGGCAGCATCTGAGCACGGTTCTGGCTGCTCACAGCCGGCAGCTCTTTCAGTCACCTCTGCTGTACCTGAGAGCTGCTCTCCCATGTGCAGAGAGGTTGGGGCGCCTGTTTCTGCCTCTTTGAGCAAGACTGACAGGATGTCTGTGATTCCCACATGGTGTGCCATGTGTCACTTTTAGGAGGGACTGAAAGGAACCTGTGCATTTGAGGACATGGCTATGGTGCTCTTCTCATCCCAGGAGAGCTGACAAAGTCCCATCTCCACTGGAATAAAAGACCTTGGAGAAGGGTGGAAACTGTGGGTGCTACATGTGTGTCCTGTGAGGGATCATCTGTAGCTAAGACAGATCTTTGTACCATTTGTCTCATTGTTATCAGCACCGTGGCACTGCTGGTGCAACATCCTCCAGGCAGGCAGGGCAAAAGGGAGACAAGTAAAAGCTGAGCCAGTTCCAGGTCAGGGGGGGTTTGTGTCAGGAGCTGATCCTAGAGACTTCTCTGTGCTGTGTTTTCACATGGGCGTGACGCCTGGCCCTGTCCTGTGCCACTGCAGGTGACAGCCCCACATTCCTGCCCCAGGGCATCCTGCTGTGAGCTGACCCAGCTGCACCTGGAGCCGCTCCTGCTCCTCGAAGGCCTTAGGAAGGTGGAGGTGGTCAAGGGCTGCCACTGCAGCACCTACCCCGAGAAATGTCTTCGGCTCCCGGCCCTGAAAACCTTCTTTCCAGGCTCTCCCTGGGAGGTCATGATCGACGTGAGGAAATGCTCTGACCCAACCTAGCGTGCTGGTATGAGCAAGGCAGAGCTCCTCTCCCTCCCTTACTCCCTCCCTCCCTCTGGGAATATGGGAATGAGCCCTCTTGTGTGACCAGCACCAATGTCCAAGCTCAGGGCACCCAGCCTGCTGAGCAGAGCCTCTGCCTTTGGGAATATTGGGATTGTGTTTTGGTGTTGAGTTTCCTGTTGCTGGGCCTTTACCACACAGGTCTGCAAGCAGAGTGATAATTCTCTGCCTTGTGCGTGGGTGAGGATGGTGATACAATCACCTCATGTACAGGGAAACGGCCTCTAGCCAGAGAGCATGGAATCAGAGTAACCCAGGCTAGGAGGGACCTCGGGGGTCTCTGCTCCAACCCTCCATCAAAGCAAGGAAATCAACCTGATAATAAAAGCTCTGCTGGAAACAGAGCCCTGGAAAATGCAATTTCCTTACTGACAGTCTGAAATGCCATTTTAGTACCGGTGAACTACACTAGTGGTTCAAAAATCACTTGGAAATGGAAACTCCAAACTAAATCATTCCAGATGGGTCAAAATCACCCACTGGGACAAAGCTGAATTCATTCATTGTGAACTGGTGAGCTGTCTTGTGAGTTCACTCATAAAATAACCCAGAACACGTCAGTGGAGACGAACTGATTTTATCAGAATTGGAAGTGGTGTTGAAATGATTTATCACAACTGTTTGACAAATTCCATTGTCCTGGAATTTGCTGATGTAATTTTTTTGGCATTTCTAAAACCCAATCCGTTCAAACCTCCCTGCCGCTGCTGTGGCAGGGCTGTGGCACCGCCACTAGAGAGAGACAGAGACCTTGGGAGGGCTAAAGTGAGCCCGGAGAGGAGCGCAGGGATTCATTCCACGATTCTGTGAACTGGAGCGGCCGGGAGTGGGCGGCGGAGCCCTCCGAGGGTCTGCGCCAGGAGCCCCACAGCCCTGCATAGGGGCAGCAGCAGCTGGTTATCCAGATGCAAGTGGAAAAGGCAATTAGGCAGCGTGAAGTGCTTTCTTCCAGAGCCGGGAGAATCAGCAATTACTTCCCAGACGTGTTAGTGGAAGGTGCTGGACGATTCTGTTGCCCCAGGGAGGGGAATTCATGGAGCGGTGAGGGAGAATCTCAGTCATGGTGATAGCCCAGGGCTGGCAAATGTGGACTCGCCTCTGCCCTAGGGGAGGTCTCTGCACTTTCCTTCTGGATCTTCCCGCATAAAGTCGGGCTGATACTTTCAGTGTCATGGTAAAGTCTTGGAAACATCAGAGGGGAGGGGGGGAAGGGGGACAGGAGAGGGGCGGGGCTGGAGAGGGATGTTAAAATCTCACCCAGAAATACTGACTTCCAGAAATCCGTTGTCATTTTGTGTCCCACTCTTGAGGCATCCCAGAGATACTTGCTTTCAGAAATCACTTTTCCTTCCCCTGGAAACAGCTCCATCCTGGAACAAAGTCTCGTCCAGCAGCTGCTGAAGTAGTTGGGAGGGAGCAGGAAGCTCTCAAAACCCGTTCAAAGCCAGGAGCCAAACACAAACCCCAAAGGATCCACACCCAAGGGCTGGGGCAGGGCAGGACCAGGTCCTAGATAGAGCCCAAACCCAGTTGGCCATCCGTTCAGTCATCCTTCTCCCCCTTCTCTGCCTCACAAAACTGAGATTTTTGATCCTAACTTGCTTGGTGAAGAGAGAAAAGCCAGGAGATTTAGCACAGAGACAATGTTTCTGTGCACAGCTTCTTTTTGCACAGAACATCAGCTCAGACTGAACCACACAGGACAGTCTGTGTCTCTGCCCTTCCAAGTAGATGTATTTGCAACTGGAGGACATTTGTCCCTTCTCCCCAGTTGCCGAGCCACTGCCTGGGCCATCAGGACCTGCCATGGTGGCATGTCCTGGTGTGGTGGTGACACCGCAGCAGGGATGTGGCTGTTGGTGTGCTACCCCCACCACTCTCTGCCACAAAACCGGGAATATCAAATCCAGACAGAAGAGCTTTGTGCCCTGGGAATTTTTCATTGAGTTAAAGCTGGAATAGGGAAAGAAAATGCAAAGCAGGATTTTGTTCTGCACCCCCAGAGCTGGGGCCATTGTCCACCTCCCCCTTCCACCCCTCTGTACCAGTCTTCCTT
>VZSR01001846.1:506691-546727 GCA_013398615.1 Brachypodius melanocephalos | reverse complement strand
TTTTCCCCACCCCACAGTGACAGATGCCACAGCTGGTGCTCCTGTGGGGAGCCCAGCTCAGAGCAAATCCTTTGGAGGGGTCTAGGGAACGAATCTCCAGGAGAGCCCATAATACTGGCTCTAGCATCTAGCATTCAGGGCATAGTCCCTAGCAAATCCAGAGGGAAATGTTGAATGAGTAAATGCTAAATCACATTTCTCTATCCCTGGTGTGAGAGTGTGGCTCTTGGATAACTGCTGCCATCAATATTTTGTGTTCAAATACAGTTTTTTTTCTCAGAGATAACATGGAGTGGCTTGTGCTTGCTCCCCAGAACTGGGGCTTTTGCAGGTTCAGGGACAGCAGTCACAACTTACACTCACAATAACCTCCCTTTCCTCATGGTCTGCAACTATGATGGAGGAGTAAAACTTACCACTAAGGCCCTGAGCTGGTGGAGGAATGAGCCCCAAAATCCCAGCTGGTACCCTGACATAGAGAACAGCCTTTTCCGGAGGGTGCTGGATGCCAGAAGCTGGATGGTCTGTGCTGCTGCCACAGGAACCTTGGCTGCAGCTCCAGGTTAATTTTCCTTCTTGTTTCCTTGCAGATGGACTTTTCTGTCTGCCCACAAAGTTCAGTACTGCTCTGGTCAAAAATCCACATGGTGAGATGCAGAAGGGAATGGGCCACTGAAATAAACAAACCAATATGATTCCAATAGAAGGCGCTTATTGTTTACATTACATGCCAGGTATGGATTCTAGGTCTACTGTCCACGTAGGCACACATCTTTAGTTTGGCTAAGCTGCTTTTTCATGAGGCAGGCACTCGTCCTTCAGGACAGCCAATTGGTCAAGTGTTCATCCTCACATTGTGCTTCCCCTATCTAGGGTTTACATTTTTGTAGAGAGTTTCTCAGGTTTTCTTTTTATTTTGATCCTGTTGTTTTCTCAGTAACCTTGACGAATTCCTGAAAGCTCCAACAATGAAACCGCAGGTGGTTTGATAACATTACTCACAACCAGTTTAGCTGGTGCATCAGAATGGCCTGTTATACAGAGACATTGCTACAATGAGGAGGTGGTTCAGATACTGGAGAACTGTGAAATGAAGGAAAAGTGCTATCATATCTCCTACGTAGAATATTATTATGAAATTGTCCAGAGCTCTGCAAGACACAGGGAGGAACAGCTCAAGGTAGGTTTCCAGGGGTTTGACTCCTCTCTGGTGGGCTCAGCTGGGCCCTCATGTGGGGTTTGAGCTGCTGGGTGGATGCTCTAACATCGGCAGCTTTACACTAGGATCAAACTAGAGTGGTAAAAACCTCACATTTGTATTCTCTTATGCTATAAAACGTATTTTGCTGCCACTAATCCGTGCATAAATCAGGGCCATAAAAGAACAAATGGCTTTTTATTTGGAGTGAGGATTTATTTTAAAAAGTAATTAAGCAACGATGATATTTATTTAAAAAAAAAATTAGTTGTTAGATATGTCTTCAGTTCAACAGAGACCCTACTGTCTAGTTGAGTATACCTTTGTGCACAGGGACCTCTGACTCAAAAGCACTGCTATGCCCCCAAAATACTTCTTACCAGCTGTGCCATGCTGCTGCCTTTCCTTGGGGATGGATGCCTCCTCCTGAGGCTGGAGGAAGGGTGGAGGGTCCTGGGCTGTCCCTGGTGAGGTGCTGCAGGGGATTTTTGTGCCTTTGTTTTGCAAATCTTTGCAGGAAATCGATGTGGGAGGGTGCTTGGGCAGCTGCTCCTCGGGGGATCCCTGCTTGCTTAGGTAAGCACAGCTGCCAGGCTCCATCCGCTCTCCCTCCCGCACATCCGCATCCCGGGACGGGTGGGAGCTGTCACTGGTCCTCTCATCCAACGCATCTGGGGCTCCCGGGGTGGGGGGGACACGGAGCAAGGTTTGGGTAGCACCCCCAGCTCACCCACCATGCTGTGCTTCGCTGGGGGGGGAGAGCCAGACCTGCAGTGATGGGGCTGAATTGGGCAGGTGGTTACAGAGCCTGTGGTGTCACAGGACACAGATCCTGACAGTGGCTTCTGCAGCCTGGAATGTGCCACTCCTGTCCCTCACCTGCTAGCAAAGCTGTGGGGCAGGAAGAGTAGGGGGTTGCTGGGGCAGGGTAGGTCCAGGCAGTTGTTTCAGTCAGAAGGGGCAAGACTATGTGATGATTGTAGACATAAAAATATGGGTCCTCAGCACAGGAAGGACATGGGCAAGTTGGAGCCAGTCCAGAGGAGGCCACAGAGCTGCTCCAAGGGCTGGAGCTCCTCTGCTCTGGGGACAGGCTGGGAGAGCTGGGGGTGTTCACCTGGAGAGAAGGATCCAGGGAGAGCTCAGAGCCCCTTGCAGAGCCTGAAGGGGCTCCAGGAGAGCTGGAGAGGGACTGGGGACAAGGGATGGAGGGACAGGACACAGGGAATGGCTTCCACTGCCAGAGGGCAGGGTTAGATTGGACATTGGAAATAAATTGGCTGTGAGGGTGGGGAGGCCCTGGCACAGGTTGCCCAGAGCAGCTGTGGCTGCCCCATCAGTGGGAGTTACAGGCCAGGTTGTATTGGGCTTGGGATAGCTCCCTGGGATAGTGGAAGTTTTCCCTGCCCAGGGGCAGGAGATGGGATGAGATGAGCTTTAAGGTACCTTCCAACCCAAACCATTCTGGGATTCTTTGCATGCAAAGGGAAGCAAATAAAACCAATGCAGGAAGAAAGACCTGCTCTGCTCAGGCAGAGGGAGGTGACAGTTCACGAGTTACTCCAGGAATAAGGACCAAATGCTGCAGGGAAAAAAAGCTGCCTCCCTTCTCCCCCATCCTACTCCAGAGCATCTACCCTTTTCCCGAGAGTGAACAGAAGATCCAGGATATGGGGGGCCGGTGGTGTACTGGGGTGTGTACTGAGGATATGCTGGTTTTCCTTTGACTGCACTGGGAGTCTCCTGGGGATGTACTGGGAATGTACTGTTTTATTCTCTAACTGCAGGGAGTCACAAGACAGAGGTTTGGGCACAAGCTGCCCCGAGACGCTGTGCCCCTCACAGCTATGATATGCACAGGTTCCGGAGCCGTCGGGACCAAGTCCGCACCGTCGCTGCCATCCGGGAGTGCGAGTGCCGGGGAGAGCGCGCTGGAAGCTGCGGATGGGGCTCCTGGAGACCCCGCCAGACTGTCTGTAGGATATGTAAATGAGAGAAGGCTATTTTTTGAATAAAAGCTACTTTAACCAGCGGGTATAAATGAACTCTCTACAAAATGTTTTGCAGCTTGTAAAATAAACATCATGGGCAATTTGCAGGTCCTTGGGGCTCTCCTGTGCAGCTCCACGTCCCCTCTGCATCCAGCATGCCAGAAGGATGCAGCCGTCTGGCACGGGCTGGGGGGTGCTTGGCTGCTGCCGGTTACAAACTATGGAACCGGAGACAGGAGAGGGAACCAGGAGACCTGAGCATGTTGGCAGAGCTGTCTCCTCTGCAGTCACCTCCACCTATCCTGTGGGACATACTGCTGGTGAGCTGGGAAGAGAAGGGAAAGGATCCCGGAGACAGTTTCCTCTTTCCATTAACTCCAGCCTGTCGGTGCCGCCGTGCCTGTTCTGCATAATTAACAGCCCTTTGGGTTGGAATAAACAGTGGGCACCGCTGGACATTAGCCTTCACCATCAGGTGGTCCTAGCAGGGCTTCAGCCTGTTGATGAATTAGTTAATTAATGCTAATTTTTTCCGTTTACTCACATGGCAGCTGTACAGTGTGTCATGTCCACCTGCACCAACTTGGTTTCTCTGTGAGTGGGGAGCAAGACCTGAAGAATGGCTTTTATCCCACTACCCGAATATTTCATAAATTCAAGCATTCAGGAATTAGCAGCAAATGCCTTTTTAATTCCCAGGAAGCCGATAGCCCCCTCCCCACGCCTTAAAAAAAAACAACAACCAAAAAACAAAAAAAACCCAAAAAACAAAACAAAACAAAACCCCCAAAAAACCCAACAAAACAAACAAAAAAATGGATTAGGGTCCTGCTGTGGTGTGACCCCACAGCCCGGGGCCGCAGCACCACCGGGTCCTCTGCTGGAACCTGCTTTGCCCCGTGGCCTCGGCTCCCTGGCAGGACACAGAGCCTGGGCTGCCCCCACCGAGAGAAGGGACCCCGGGCACCCCACCCTGCACTCCTGACAGGGACATGGTATGGGGGCACCAGTGTGACAATGAATCCCCGCCACGATCCTCGCTCTCAGCAGCGGCTGCGAGGAGGGCAGCACGAGCTGCTGCGTCAGGACCGGGATGGGAAGGGGATGCTTATCTTGATGGGCTGCATTCCTCCACACAAAGGTCCTCCGATTTGTCCCATTAGTGCCGTCATTAAAATCCAGTTAGTCTCCTACGGAGAGAAAATGCAACCCAGCCAGGACCCTGGCAAGGGGCTGGTGGCCCCAGATCCCCGTTTACCCTACAGCCCTGGGAGTGCCTTGTGAGCCGTCCTCCTTCCCGCTTGTGTACTGGGGCTAATTGATGCAGGGGGCCCGGGAGCCGGGCTTCTCACCTTGTTAGCACGGCAATTAGCTCTCTTTACCTTCCTGATTGCTCCTGTGCATATTTCACTTCAGTCCAGCTTTCCAGTGAGTTATAAATGCAGCACCGGGGAGGCCGGGGGAGTTGCGCAGAGACAGAGAGCACAGAGCCATGCTGGGGACTGTCCTGCTGCTGCTGGCCCTGGCCAAGTCGGCATGCCCGAGCCCATCCAGCGTGGCGAGCCGGCGGGCTGAGGCGCTGAAGAAACTCCTGGAAGTCTTTGGCATGGAAGACCCTCCGGCCCCCCCAACTCACTTCAAGCAACCACCCCAGTACATGGTGGATCTGTACAACACTGTCGCCAATGCGGATGGTGTCACCAAGAACCCTGACATCCTGGAGGGCAACACTGTCCGCAGCTTCCTGGATAAAAGTAAGAGGGGGAGGTGGGCTGTGGTGCTGGGATTCGGCTCTGGGGAGGGGCTGAACGTGGCTGGTGGCGGTGCCGCCCCTGGCTTTTCTAAACGCCTCCTTCTCTCCAGCTCACAGCGAGGAGATGCGGTTCCTGTTTGTCCTGTCCAGCGTGGCCAAGAATGAGAAGATCCTGACGGCAGAGCTGCACCTCTTCCGCCTCTGGCCAAGGGTCACAGATGGGCCCAAAAGGCACCACTTCTGCCAGGTGAGGAGAGAGATGGAGCTGTCCCCCAGCCTGTGCCCAGGGATGCCACTGGCACACTGTGGTCATTTGCCTGCAGCGGGAACGCGGCCTGGCTCTAGGATCACAAGAACAAATGTATCACAGCCAATCACAATGATTTGACTGTGGCAGGTTCTTAAATATCCTTCTGGCTTGTGCAAACACCAGCAAAGGCACACCAAGGTTGTTACAGGTCCATGCTGACAATTCCCCCTCTCCTCTCACACCTCTGTTCAGGATCAACCCCTTGGGCAGAATACACCGGGGTGACCACCTTTTTGCCTTTCCCAGGTCAGTGTGTACCAGGTGCTGGAGAAAGACAAGGCAGACACTCCTGAAGGGAAGAAGCTGGTGGCAGCACGGCTTGTCTCACTGCAAACCTCGGGCTGGGAGGTCTTTGCCATCACGCCAGCTGTGAGTAACCTTTCCTCTGTTTTGCGCAGCACAGAAAGAATCCTGCGGTTCACGTGCAGGAGTTTTTTTTAACTCATTTCACCCCCAGCAGCCTTTCAGGCTGCAGTGTAGTTTCCTGTCTGCAGTGTCTGCAATGACATTGGGGGGATACATCCTCTGGGAGGAGGAGGAGGAAAAAGTCCTGCCAAGAGCCTCGGGTGCTTCTTCATCCTTCCCCGAACTTGTCTCACTACTCTGCAGGGAATGTTTTTGCTGACTCCTGCCACAGTGTCCCCTGTGCTGCAGCCTCTGAGCAACCCCTTCCCGTGGCACACAGAGTGTGGCCTCCAAGGGTCGTGGTTCACCACGTCCTCCTGCTGGCCTGGGACCTGCCTGTGGGGACACCAGTACAGTGCCTGTCCCGGTCCATGGTGACACTGGTTTGGTTCTCCAGGTTCGCGACTGGACCCAAGATGAAAGCAGCAACCAGGGTTTGCTGGTGACAGTCCAGGGCGTTGCGGGGAGCCCGCTCGACCCCCCACCACTGCAGTTTGCATCTGGCCGGGGCCACCACGAGAGCAAGAAGCCAATGTTGGTCCTTTTCACAGACGATGGGCGCCGCGGAGCGTCGCTACCCACAGCTGGCTTCCCAGGTGAGTCCCACACGCCTGGCATGACTCCCTTGGTGACAAGATCCCTTTCCCAGGGGGTGCTCCGCATATGTGGGCTCTTCAAATCCAAACCTCCTTTCCTGGCTGGTGAGAGAGGCTCTCTCCTTTCTGGTGCAGCCTGCTCAGGGGTATTGCCTGCTGGCAGATGTGAAGCCGGATTTGAGGTTGGCTGTGAGACTGAGGCTGTCGCCTCCTGGTGGCTCTGTCTGGGCTAGTGACAAGCCATGACTACAGGGTTGCAGACAAAACCTGTGGGGAGGGGTGGCCAGGGGGGCTGCAGTATTTTCTCCCTCCACCCAGGCTCACGCAGTCGGATGCTCCTTTCTGACAGATTTAAAGCCTCAGGCTCCTGATCTCCCTGCCAGGATGCCGGTGCCCAAGCTGGGCAGGTCACGCAGTACACGCTCGCTGAACCGGCTCCAGCCCTGCCAGAGGCATCCCTTGTCCGTGGACTTTGAGGAGATTGGCTGGTCTGGCTGGATCATCTCACCACGGGGGTACAACGCCTTCCACTGCAAAGGCTCCTGCCCCTTCCCTCTGGGTGAGAACATGCGCCCAACGAACCACGCCACGGTGCAGTCCATCATCAATGCCCTGAAGCTGAGCGAGGGTGTCAGCAGCCCCTGCTGCGTGCCTGACAAGCTGTACTCCATCAACCTCCTCTACTTCGATGATGATGAGAATGTGGTCCTCAAGCAGTACGATGACATGGTGGCTGCGAGCTGCGGCTGCCACTGAGGCAGGAGGAGCAGAGGGCTGGAAATACCGCTGCAGTGGAGGCTGCACCCACTCCCTCCAGAGCATCAGTGGGGTCTCTGTCCCACAAACCCTCTAAAAGAGACTGGGATGAGCAAAGCAAGGAGGTGCTGGGTCTGCCCTGGATGGTGTCACCCCCTGACAGGGCCAGCCCAGGAAGGCTCAGGGCCAAGCTCTGATTAAATCAACCTGAACGAGCCAGTGTGAACCAGCCCCAGGGCAGCTGCTTCATTTTAGGGTGCCCTGTATGGGGGCATGGGTGTCCCTGCCCACGCAGAGGCTCCGGCAGGCTGTACTATATGTATATAGCAAGAGCACTAATATATGACAGATACCGCCTGTACAGTGTCCTGTAAATGTCTATATATTCCTGCATTGCTGTGACTTGTAAAATTAATTCAGAGCAATTATTTAAAAGTGCCGTTCTCTAAAGGCTGCCTGTGGACTCTGAACTGCTGCCAGGAACAAAGCAAGCAGACATCTCACAGGCACGGGGAAGGGGGTGCACATGGGGGGATGAAGATCCAGCCACAGCGCAGTCTCCAGGGAAAAGAGGACGAGGTTGGTGTGCCCCAATCCTTGAAAACGGAATGATCTCAGGATCCATCAGCCTGCAACTGGGGGTGCAGGGGGATGAGCAAGCAATGGGGGTGCTTGGGAGAATGTGGTGACAGGGTCTGAGGTGGGATGGGGCTGTGTATAGAGGTGCCCTGGAGCTGATGGTGCTGAGGCGGATGGGTGGTGGCTATCGTGGTTTAACCCCAGATGGCAACTACACACCACACAGCCACTGGCCTCCCCTTCCACCCTGGTGGGATGGGGAGGAGAATCAGAAGAAAACGTAAAACCTGTGGGTTGAGATAACTTAAATAATGGAAATAAAATAAAACAAAATATGGTAATATTTAATAATATTTGTAATGAAAAGGGAGACACCAAATGGAGGGAATCATAAACGCCAAGACAGAGAAGTGATGCCCAATACCCAGCTGCTCAGCACCCACTGATCTGTGCCCAGTCTATCTCCTAGCAGCAATCAGTCACTCGGAGGTCAGTGTGTGATCAAGATTATTCTCACCCTGAATCTAAAATGCAGCATTGTACGAGCCACTGGGAAGAAAATGAACTCTATTGCAGCTGAAACCAGGACAGTGGGGTGGGAGAGCTCTGGAGGAAGATGGTCAGAGGAAAGTGCTGTGCCCAAAGAGAATGGGGTGAAAACCAGAGCTGCCCGATGCTGTGGGGTCAGGTCAGTGCTGGGGAGGTGTACAGAGGGTGGGTTACAATGTGGGTTACCAGGGAGTGGGTGTAGGTGTTGTTGGTCAGGGCAGGGGTCCTCTCACACCTGCTGGCACAGCCCCCTTGTCCCCTGCAGTCCAGCTCTCAGTGGGAACGTGGCTGTCCCTGCCAGAGCACTCAGCTCCTCCGAGTCTCTTTCAAAGCTTCCAACATCAGCAGCTTAGCCACAGTCCCAGGCTGATACCAGGAGTCCCCTGGCACCTCTGCATCTCCAAGCCCGGCTCACTAGTGAGTGAATTGCACCCTGGCCTGCCTGGCAGCAGTTTCTTCCCCCTGCTCACCTGGAAGCAGCAGCTGTAGGCCCTTCCCCATGCCAACCCTCCCTGCAGCCCAAGGTCCCTTTCTCCATCTCACCCAAGGGAAGGGTGTATCCCTTCAGGAGGCCCATTGACTGGACATGGTCCCACATGGGAGAGCAAATCCTTCCCCCTGTGCCCTCCCTGTGTCCCCCACTGCCTCCCATGACATGAACACAGGGCAGAGCCAACTGGTGTGTCCTGATCAAATGCACATCCCAGCTCCAGTTCCAATGCATGCAGGCCCAGGCACCTCATTCCAAAACTAATGCATGGACAGGCTCATCTGCATCCCTGAGAACCCTGTCCTTGCACTGATGGACTTGTGAGCAGTGGGGAGATGTCCCCTCCTCATCCCAAACAACGGACAGTTTACTGAATTACACACACTGGCTGGACAAGAATCCATGACAAAGAAGGTTTGGGCCTGGTTTGTTAAGTACTTGTTCCTGGGGCTGCTCTGGTTACAAGCTTTGTATGCCTATAGTGCCTGTGGGTCCTAGCACAGCAGCATGCCAAGTCAGGACTGTGCCCCAAACTCCAAGGCAATTGGAAGAAGAGCAGATTTGGCTGGAAGGATGCATGGCTGTAGCCTTTCCTCTGGGCCTTCACCCAAATCCCTACACTGGATTAGGCCTGGGCTGCTTGGCTGGGAGGGAGTCACAGGGCCCTGGGCAGGGGGACCCTGTGTGTGTCCCACTCAGTGGGGAATGGAGCAACACCTGCACATGTGTCACACTGGGCTACCTGCCTCAGACAGGTGACAGTTCAGTCCCATCCCTCACTCCCTGTGATGTCAGGGTGCCCCTTGCCTCAGCCCATGGCAGACAAACATCATGTCCTGGCTGTACAGCTCCTGAGCCACCTCTGACTGATTGCTCTGTGGGACGGCAGTGTCCGGCATGCAGCAGTGAGGGAGGTCCCAGCTGGCAGCAGCCCCTGTGTGACAGCAGAGCCCTGGCACTGTTGTGACTCTGCGCATTGCTCGGAGCCTCCCTGGGGGACAGGACCTACTGGGAGGATGGCCAGGACAGGGGATGTCTTCGGAGTGGGTCAGCAGTAAGAGTGGGGGTCAGCTCTCCAGCACTCTGAGAACTTCCGCAGGACTCGCTCCTTCAAGCGGATCCTCCTGGAAAGCTGAAGTGACTGGCTCATCTCATGGGCCTTCAGCTTGGCATAGTAGTCAGAAAATTTGTTGTAGAGGATGGAGATGGGCATTCCATTGAGGATGATGCCGAAGGAGATGCAGACAAATGCCACCATCCTGCCGAGTATTGTGTCAGGCACAGTGTCTCCGTAGCCCACAGTGGAGAGGCTGACCTGTGCAGGGACAGAAAAGGATAAAATCCCACGGGAACAAGCCCAGCAGACCACACTGGCTGATGTTGGAACTCACTCCCTCCTGCCCCTCTGTGGAGCTACCTGTGCCCTTCGACCAGTGTCAGACCCCGATCCTGATGGCATCCAGCTGAGCTGTCTGCTCTCAAGAGCCTGCATGACCATGGCTCCGCTGCCCAGGCTGTGCCCAGCAGGCCTGGAGAGCTGAAGGAAAGGGCTGGCTGAGCCTCAGAAGCACAGATCAGAGGCCAGACCCTGCTCCCTCACTGCTTTGTGTGTGTGTTTTCAAAGGCAGATGGTCACTCCCAAGCTGAGACTTCCCCAGCAGCTGGTGTCTGTTGGAGCTTCCTTCCCCTTCAGAGCTGTGGCTCCAGAGCTTCCTGGCTGTGAGCTGTGTCGTCCCAGACAAAAAAAAGCTTCCTGGACCCTCCCTCCAGGGGAAACAGGGAATGCCTGGGAATGAACTATGTTTAGTAAATGGGGAGCAGGGCTATGGGGACAGGGTGAGAGCTGAGGCCAGAGAATTTTGCACTTGGCAGGGAGCTGTGCTCCCAGGGACAGGCTCAGCCTGGGATGTTGAAATGCTTGAACGTGGTGATGTACCTGAGTGATTTTGCCCTTCCCTGAGGAGGGATGAATTTGAAGCAGATAGCCTTTGGTGGCCAAAGGGGATTATAAGAGCAGAAGTGATCAGTGGGATCATTTCATTTGTAAATCAAAATGCCCTCATAACCCGTGGCTCTCAAGTGCTTTAGCTGCTCCCCATTTCGGAGGTAATGCCAGGTCTATCAGAGTGCTTAGCTCTGCAGAGCTACCGGCTCCTGGCACAAGCAGAGCAGTGAACGGGCAGCACACCCCAGTCTGTATCCACTCTCATGACACAGGCTGAGGCCCAGTGGGTACCACATGCAGCCCTGGGTTTCCCATCTCAGACCCACAAGCTCTTGTGCCTCTTGAGCTCAGCAGGGCCACAATGCTGCCCAGGCCTCAGGCTCTCCAGGGTGGCTGTCACCATGCCCACAGGCTGCATCCACTCAACACTTGCATCCCATGACAGATAAAGCTGTTGCATCCCCCTTGTTCAACCCAGGCCTGGAGGTTCACAAGCCACCACCTCTGTCCCATCATCCCACTCCAGCATCAGCTTTTAAGCCTCTGAGCTCAGTCTAAACCTCTTTTCTCAGATTTCTTTTCTCAGAGCATGCGGGGCTCTAAGTTTCCCACTGTTACTGAGCTGATGGGAAGGCTGGGCCTTTCCTGCCTCCTGGCCAGCAGCAGTGGTGAATCCCCTGAGCACCAGGGCAGCCCCTACCCATGGAGCCTCCCCCACCCCCCTCTGGAAGAAGCTACTCACACCTTACCGCTGCCCACCACCATGCGCAGGGGATACTGGTGAAGTCAGTGCCGGGAACATCATGTTCCACCGAGTGTATGAGAGCAGAGAAGGTGAAGACCCCCATGGCAATGAAGAGGAGGAGGCAGCAAACCTGCTGGTAGCACTGGCGCATGGTGAAGCTGAAGGCCCGGAGGCCAGTGGAGTGACGTGCCAGCTTGAGGATGCGGAAGATCCTCATGAGCTTGATGAGCTTGAGGACTTTGCCCAGCTTGCTCACATTCTCCACCTTGTGCAGCTCCTCATGGTACTGCATGTCTCCATCATCCAGATTTTCAAAGAGGATCTGGATGTAGAAGGGCAGGATAGCCACCAGGTCTATAGCATTAAACGCTGCCCGCAGAAAGTTCTTGAAACTGGAGGAGGATATGAGCCGCATGATGTATTCAGAGGTGAAGAAGATGGCACAGATCATCTCCATCTGTTCCATCCACATTTTCCCTGTCTTGTTTTTCATCTCCTCCACTGTGCTCAGTGTCATGCCCACAATGGAGATAAGCACAAAGAAGCTCGACATGACAGCAATGATCTTGGCTGGGACAGAAGAGTATGGGTTCTCAATGAGGTTCCAGACCATCTTCCGAAACCGACCCAGAAATTTGCCATCAAACTGTGCCCCTGACTCCAGGGGCTCCAGTTCTGCCTCCAGCTCCTTCTCTATTTTCAGGTACTCATTGAGTTCATCTCGCTTTTCCTCAAACAGGATCCGGCAGCAGCGTTGGGAGTATTTCAGATGGATTCCCCAGTACTCAATTTCCTCTACAAAGTTACTGGGGCACATCTCATCCATCACCCACAGGACCCCACTGCGGTAGAAGTGGAAGATGTAGTGGAAAATTGAAGGATCTCTATCAAAGAAATACTCATTCTTCTGCACCAAGTAGTCATCACACAGCTGCAGCTTCTTCACAGGGTCTGTATAGAGAGCCAGCTTCCCAAGCCGGGTGATGGGATACTGGGCCAGTACTTTGTAAGCTATCTGGAACAATTTGCCACCCACATTAATGTTGAGCAGGTACTTGTTCCTTTGGATGGGAGTCTGGCTATTCTCTTGGTTACCATCTGCAACATTCTGCATGGAGTTCCATTGCCTTACCAGACTGTCCTGTGCAAATGGGATGTAGGATTCCTCTTCCTCCGGGGTCCGGCAGTGGCCCCGGTGATCCCCTATCTTCAGGCTGGCTGAGAGACTCGCACGCCTGGTCCACTGTTGCCTCATGGTACCCAGTCTTCCGAAGCAGTGACTCCTGTTACGGGCTGCAGGACAGCGGCTCTGACTTCATGGGAAGGCTCTCACTGGCCACACGCTGACTGGGAAGAGTGCTGCGAGCTCGGGGCAGTGGAGTGGCTGCCTCAGGGGCATAGCTGTGTCCTGGTGCCACGTGGCACCTGCTGGGGTCCCAAAGCCGATTGCTGATCAGATTGGGGTTTGCATCGTAGCAGTCAAAGGCGGCCAAGTGCCCGCTTCTTAAGACACTAATGAGATTGAGGCACTAGTCCTTTATGTAAGGAACTATTTCTAGCTCTGCACTTCTCTTTTCCATTATTCTGCTCTTATTAGCTGTTTGCATTTGCTGCATGCTGTTTCCTGGAAGGACATCCATGACAGCAAACTGGAAACAGCACAAAATTGCCTTGATTTACCCTCTGTTGATGGGACAGGAAGGTGCAGACATGCAGGATTTGGATTGGCTTTGTACCCCCACACCAGATGCTGCTCTTGGCACCAGCCATTTGTTAAAGGCTAATGCATCTGCCCTGGCTGTCAGCTGTCACAGCCAGGGAAGAGAGATGGTCATGACCCCTCAGTTCATCCCTCAAGTCCTACAGTGCAGATTTAGAGGGGATGAGGTGAAGGAACCACCTCCACGCAGCGTCCAAGAAGATCCGCTGATGGACAGGCTGCCGCTGTGCCCCTGCCTAGTGCCATCATATTAGCCTTTGGCCCCACGACTCACCCAGGCAGGGGCAGAAACAGGGAAAGGACACTGGAAATGCAAGTATGCAGTAAAAGTTCTTCTGAACTACTGGAACTGAAAAGGAGGAAATGATCCTTCGGATTTGCAAGTAAAAGGGGAACAAAAATTAAACAGGCTGATATTTGAGGTCTTATCCTGGAATATGATCCCACTTCAACATGGAAGACATCACATTGATCTCCATGAACTGGTCTAATTAAATACAGAGATGTGGAGCACAAAGATGCTCCTGGCCTGAAAAGCAGCTTGGGCTCCACTACAATTGAAGTCTCTGAGCCCAGGGATTAGAAAAACAAAAACACTTCTAGCACCGGACAGAGGAAGGGAGATTGCTGTCAGAAACACAGCCCAAAGTTTTGGCACAAGATCCATAAAATGTGTTTCTTTCAAACCTGAAACACTCAGCTCAGGGAGCAGAAAGCACAACCTGCAATGTCTTATGAGTTTGCCCCAGGGCCTCACTCCCCCATCACACTGAGCAAGTGCTCTGCCTGCACCTGCCAAGCTGGGCTCAGCTTGGCAGGTGCAGCTGATCTATATGACCTGAACACTGGCTGGTTGGTGACAGCTGACCTTGGCCACGTGGCCCTACCAGCACCAGTCCCTTCAATTGGCTCAGCCCTGTCCTGCCGGGACTCCTGGAACCCTTCCTGCCCCGCAGTGCTCCCCACTTTTTGCCCTACTCTGGCAAAGAAGGGACAAGTTCAGGCATTTTTTTTTCACCTTGCTTTTGGCTGAGCTCCCCACTTGTCCCCAGTTCAGCATACTGTGGCATCTGCTCCTCCTATCTCCACCCTTTCTGTTTGCTTTGCTCCTGTATTTAATTTTCTCTGCTACAGCTGGTGTGTGCTGGGTCACCTCTGTCCTAGGCAGGCACAGCAGCACTGGTTCCCCATAGCGACCCATGCCAGCCCACCCACCCCACGTCCTCTTCCCCAGGATGTGACAATCCAAAGGTGATGCAGCCCATGGCCTCACAAATACAGAATCCATTCAAATGCACACATCCAGGAAAATGAAACACTCCAGAACTTGTTAACTTCACATTCTTTATTCTCCTGTGTCAGTCACCACAGCTATCTCTGCCTGTCCCTATGGAAACAGAAGGTTGCGTGTGTCCTTGCAAATGACTCCTTGGTACTAAAAATAGCAGCCCTGGAATAACTCAGGGCTCCATACCACATATAGAAGTTTCTCCCGTGGGGTATGGCAGCACTCACGTGCTATCCAGGAGTGGAAGACTCCTACTCCAAGGCTGATGACTGGTGTCTGCTTGGCAAGTCAAGTTACGACCTTCAAGGCACAGAGGTCAGCAGCCAAGGCAGCAGCTTGGCACACTTTTTTGTGAACACTTGTGCAAGGTGCACGTGGCCAACACTGAACCAGAGGCTCTGGGCACTACTGTGCCCCTGCACAGTCAGTTCTGAGAGGTGCACAGCACTGAGTCCTTTGGCCGGGGCCCCACGTGCCACAGACAGCGTCTGACCCAAGATATGATGTATTTCCAGAGACACCTCCACTAGACCAAGATGCTCAGAGCCCTGTCCAGCTTGGTCCCAGGGATGTGGCAGTCACAGCTGCCCTGGGCAGCCTGTCCCAGGGCTTCTGCCATAAAACCCTCTTTAATGTCCTAAGCCCACCCTCTGTCAGTTTATACCTGTTGCCCCTTGTCCTTACAGGCCTTGGTGAAAGGGCCCCTCCATCTTTCTTACAATCCCCCTTTAGCCATGGACAAGATGGACAAGACGCAACAAGGCTCCCTGGAGCCATCTCTTCTCCAGGGTTTGCCCTAACAAAGGTGCAGGACCTTTCACTTGACCTTATCAAACTTCATGAGGTTCCTGTGGGCCTGAAGGTCCCTCGGGATGACATTCCCCTTCCCAGCTGCACTCCTCAGACTGGCTGAGGGTCCACTTGATCCCACTCTACACATCACTGATGAAAACAGAAAATAGCACTGGTCCCAGTACAGACCCTTGTGGGACACCACTCATGTCAGAACAGTTTTAAGGAAGACATCATTAAGAGTATTAAGAGGAGCCCCATGCAGCATTCAGCACTGGGGTGAGCAGAGCAGGTCTGCCAAGGGTGGAGATGTTTGTGGAAGGGAGTGTGAGAAGAGCTGCTGGCCCAGGAGCTCCTTGCCCTGTGTAGGCTCGGGTGACAGCACAGCAAAACCAGAGCAACTGTCACCTCCATGGTGGCACTGTCAGTAAAAGCCTCCCATGCACGGGACTGAGCAGCATCAAACAGTAGTGCAAACATGGAGTATTTGTCTGACCTGTGCAGCCAGTGAGTGCCTATGGAAGTAAGTGAGAAAGCTCCTGTTCCCTGACAAAACCCAGGGGGAAGGATGTGGAAGATGGAAAAAGGCTCTTGGCTGGAAGTGGAAAGAGACAGTTGAACAGCACCTGGCACTTCAAGGAGAAAAACATCTTCAGGTCCAAGGTCACACTGGTGGGCATCAGCAGTTAACGACTATCACGCAGAAAAATGAAGACATTTCTATCACCTTTGGGAGGGCTGATGTCACAGTGCCAGGGAAAATCCTCTGCTATTTCTGGAGGCAAAGTAGTCCCACAATCTAAGATCCATTTACAAAGGGAGCATCCTCTTGGTATTCCAGTGTAACAACCCAGATTTGAAAGCTGATGTCCAATTCAGTCAGGCTCTGTGGTGAGCAGGAGACAGACCAGGCTAGTCCCACCTTATCACCTTGGGATAAGGATTCCTGTTACAAAGCCAGAAAAACACCTGGTTATTGACAGTCCTTTGGGAAGAAACCTAGTTTGACTTCAATTTATGCAAAGTGGAGGAAAAAGGAGAGTTCTGCTGCTGCAGAGCAGACTGAAACCCCATGCACCTGGCTGGCAATCATCAGGGAAGCTGGGAAAATCTAACCCCAAAGGGGAATGCTCTAGAAGCCAGAAACACAGGGCAAGAAGGAATTTCTCCCTCAGGCATGTGGAGCACAGTAAAACACTTACCCTTCAGGGCAAGGAGCCTTTCTGGCTCTTGTCAGGCATCAGCTGTTCCCTGGATGCTTTTTCAAGATTGAATGTGTCAGATCTGCATTTTGCTTTGGACAGACCCCACACAGCAACAGAACCTGCAGCTACCAGGATGATCAGGAGCTCTGGAGAGGAGAGTGCACAAGCAAAGACCCACTCACTGGCCTGGTCTTGGGACAACTCTGCTGCTCAACACCATGAGCCAACAGCCAGAGATGAGCAGTGTCCCTTGAGGGCAAGGAACAGACAGAGAGAAGTGGAGGTAGTGCCATATCGCATGGAGTGGCCTTTCCAAGGACACAACACACCCAAGGCAGAGCAATAATTGAGCTGTAGTGTCAGGCCTCCCTTAGCCCTCCTAGCCCAGCAAAAGCAGCTACTGATACAGGTCTGGAATTGACCCCATCAGGATACTCAATTTATAGCCCAAGGTAGGTAGGTCCAAAACCACGGGCAGCACTCTTGAGTCTCACATACCTGCAACAATCAAGATCCATGTGTAACCTTGACTCCTCGATGGCACAGAGACCTCAGGCTCAGGTGCAGCTGAAGGCTCTGTGAGGAAAGAGAAACAAGTCCATGAGGCCTGCAATTGACCTAATGGTCAGCATTCAGAGCGGTCTTCAGTCCACAGCTGGCTGAGTTCCCAGCTCACCTCAAGAGCACCAAGAGGCCTTTTTCAATTTAAGCAAAACCTTATCTGCCACTACTGTGATTAAACCCACACTGGAAATACATAACAGGGAAAGGTGGGAAATTTCCAAGCTGGAGCTGGAACTGCAGCATCCCAGCCTGTCCTTATGGCAATGAGAAGCCATAGGTAAAACCAAAATGCAGCTCTTCACCTTACCTGACAATTGTACAGGTGCAGGCATCAAACCCAAACCCAGCCCCTCACACCTGCAGTAATCCCCCTCCTCTCCACACCCTCGGAAACCCGGGTGAGGGAAGCCAGAAGGGCCCTCCCAAGCACCCCGGATAGCCAATGGGTCTGACAAAGAATGCTCCAGAGCCGAGTAGCTCTGGTACCAACAGTACTGGGGTGCAGACATAGACAGACACGAGCCCAGACACTGTGTCTGCAGCCCCTGGTCAGCCCTCATGGTCCAGAACTTCCTCCTCTTCCCTTCAGCCTGCCCCTTCCCCAGAGATCAGAGGAGTTCGGGAGGTGGAGAGATTCCAGTGTCTTCTTGAAGCAGCTGCTGGGAACTGCATGTTCTGGAAGAAGGAAGGAAGTACTTCAAAAGGCCCTTCCCAAGGGGGCACTGGGGGACGTCATGGCCGTCCCCACCAGAGGAAGCTGAAGATGCGTGTCCCCCATAGCGCTTCCTCCACTCATAGTGACCCACGGTAACCGCAGCTGCGCCGGATGGGCCAGAGATGGCGGGGAACAAGGGCTTCGGTCTGGCTTGCAGCCCCCTCCCGCACCCCCATACCTGCGCTGCCGTCAGGCGGCACCGCCGAGCTCCTCGGTGGGGTCACCGCGGGGCCGCCGGGACTCGGCTCCGCCGCGGTCGTGGTCTCACAGCCCCACTCGTCCCCGTCGTCCTCACAGTCGGGGTGGCCGTCGCAGCGCCAGTCCTGAGGGAAGCAGGGGGCGGCGGGTGCGCACTGGAACTCGTCCGGGCGGCAGCGGGACGGGGCGGCTGCGGGGGACGGGCGAGTGAGGGGAGGCCAGGGGGGCCAGCGGGGGAGAGCCCCCCCAGGCCCCACAGCGAGGAGACCCCGCGCGCGGGGCGCACAAGGGCTCCAGCCAATGAGAGCGAAGGGCGTGCGCGGGGAACCAATGGACACCGCCAGCCCGGCCGCTCCCCCAGCTCACCGTTGGCTGCCGAGAGCGGCAGAACCGGCAGCAGCAGCAGCAGCAGCAGCGGCGGCAGCAGCAGCAGCATCGGTAGCCCCGGAGGCAGCAGTCGCGGCCCGGCCATGCCGCGGGCCCGCATCGGAGGGACGCGCTGGGGCCGCCGCACCGCTACAAACGCAGAGCGCGCAGGAAAAGCGCGTGCGCTCGTGCCCGACTTCCACCAATAGGGTGCTTGCGAGGGCGGTGCGCGGGCTCTTGAGCGGCCCCGCCCACCTCCCGGTGTCACGTGATCGGGGTAGCGGCCCGGGCAGCCCGAGCGGCGCTGGCAGCAGCAGGAGCCAGCCCTGCAGCCGTGCCTCTTCCAGCCTGTCCTGGAGCCAGTGCACGGAGCTGCCAGGGTCAGCTGAGCCTCTTCCCAGCTCCAGGAACAGCCGGGCTCTCCCGCAGTTCCCTGGAAATCCATTAGCACCGCGGTCGGCAGTGACCTGCTGTCCCCGGGGCGGGGCTGACAGCGCTCTGCTGGACCGAGCAGCGTGTGGTGACAGCAGGGCAGTGGCACTGGTGATGGGGGGGAGTGCCCCAGGCTGCTGAACTTTTCTGGCAGAGCCTGGGCACAAGGGGAGCCCAATGAGCGAGGCTGTGCTTTACTCAGCTTTGCTCTTCACTGACTGACTACAGCTTACAAATGCACCTGTGCTGTGCCACTATTCCAACGAACGAAATACACTGGTATTAAACAGCAGTAACTTGAAGAAATCAAATAGAATAGACAAAATGGGGGATAGTAATTACAGCTTTATATACATTTATTAATCAGACATCAGCTCCCTCTAGCAGCCTGGAGTCACATCCAGCACAGCATCCCCATCAGAGCTGCTCTGGAACCATGTGCACCCATCAAACAGCATCAGCTCACTCCCTGCTCACAAGTAGGGCTCATCCTTGGAAATTTCCCACTTCCTAAGTGGTGGTCCTGGTGTCACTGGTTTCTTCCCTGTTGTTGTCACTGCAGTGCCTGAACTGGGGTAGAGAAAGGAGGAGAGAGAACAGGCTTTAGCAACACTGGAAATCACACTTGAATTTGATCAGAAGTCCAGGATGCAAAATAGTGCTGGAGGTGTTTGTTAATCAGAGTCCCAGCATGGTTTGGATTGGGTGGGACTTTAAAGCCCACCTTGTTCTAACCCCTGCCACGGGCAGAGACACCTTCCACTATCTCAGGGGACTCCAAGCCCTCTCCAACCCTGAACACCCCCAGGGATGAGGCAGCCACAGCTGCTCTGGGCAACCTGTGCCAGGGCCTCCCCACCCTCACAGCCAACAATTCTTTCCAATGTCCAATCTAACCCTGCCCTCTGGCAGTGGAAAGCCATTTGCTGTGTCCTGTCCCTCTATCCCTTGTCCCCAGTCCCTCTCCAGCTCTCCTGGAGCCCCTTCAGGCCCTGCAAGGGGCTCTGAGCTCTCCCTGGAGCCTTCTCTTCCCCAGGTGAACAGCCCCAGCTCTCCCAGCTTGTCCCCAAAGCAGAGGGTCTCCAGCCCTCCGAGCATCTCTGTGGCTTCCTTTGGGCTCATTGCAACAGGTCCTTTCTTGGGAGGCCCGAGCTGGACACCGATGCTCCAGGTGGGGTCTCACCACAGCAGACTAAATGAACTTCCTCCCACCTCACTTATTTGCAAGGAAATATAAACCCAATTAATCAGTTTCACATTCTTGTGCCAATCTGGGTAACTCCTCACTGCCGCTGGGCCCTTTCTATGTTCCTGGTACAAATCAGGAACAGGACTGACCCCGCTCCGCGGCGGCAGCACCGCCCGCGTCAGACCTACCTGCCGGCTTGAGCCCCCGCGGGCAGGGTTCTCTGCGCCGCCGCCACCACCACGGGCGGCAGCGACTCTCGGCGCCCGTCCCGGCTGCAGTAATAGTTATCGGCGAATTTGTGGCTGGGGCCCACCGGGAGCTGTGGCGGCGGCTGGGTCCTAGGCAAAGAACGACCCAAGCGTCAGCGGTAGAGCAGGGGTGGGGGCGGCTCAGTGCCCCGCCTGCCGCCCGGCTCGGCTCGACCCGGCCCGGCCCGGCCCCAGCACCTCTTAGCGATCTCCTCGTAGCGCAGCTGCAGCTTCGCCTGGAGATCCCGCTGCAAGGCAAGGCCAGAGCAGCTCAGGCGGGGCTGCCGCCCTGCGCCGGAGGCTCCGCGGAGCCTGGGGCGCAACGCAGCGTCCCGCGGGGCAGAGGAGCCCCGAACCCGGGGTTGTTCTTACCCCCGCCAGGAAGTTGCGGAGCCGCTGGATCAGACGAGTTGCCGTCGCCATCTTGGCCGCGGTGAAGGGCAGGGGCGCGCGCGCGGATCATTTGGTCTCGCGAGACTTGGAGCTATATAAGACAACGGGAGGCATTTCCGCCCCTTTCCGCGCCCCGGAGCCGCCATGGACACGAGTCGCGTGCAGCCTATCAAGCTGGCCAGGGTTGGTATGGGGTCCGGGGGGGGCCGGGCTGGGATGTGCCGGGCCGCAGCACCGCGCTGACTGTTCACTCTATCCCCTCAGGTCACCAAGGTGCTGGGCCGGACCGGTTCTCAGGGGCAGTGCACTCAGGTGAGCGGGCCGGGCCGGGCCGGGCGGGCGCGATGCCGCGGGCCAGGCCCGGCCAGGCTGACGCGGCCCCGTCCCGCAGGTTCGCGTGGAATTCATGGACGACACGAGCCGCTCCATCATCCGCAACGTGAAGGGGCCGGTGCGCGAGGGCGACGTTCTCACCCTGCTGGAGTCGGAGCGCGAGGCCCGGCGGCTGCGCTGAGCGGGACCCGGGGTCGCCCCTGCTGCCGGATCATCCATCGGGAATGGAGCCTGGCACAGCTCCTTCGGCTGTCGGGCGCGGGTGGGGAGGAGCGTGTCCCTGCAATAAAGGGTTTTTCCAGTAGCCCCTTGCCCGGGTTTTTCTCATCAAGCGCCGCCTGGTATCCTTGGCTTGCCTCACATGCGAGTACCTGGCGCTTTCCTCGGGTTCAGTAGCAACATGCCGTGCTGGTTACTGAGGTTACACGTAGTGTCTTCATTGTAATATCACTGTGTTGTTGCATCTTTATTGACCTGTCACAAGAAAAATAGTTCTGTTTTGATTACAGTAGCCTTAATTCTGACCTTCCTGGTAAGGGATTTTCTGTATGTGATGGTGAAATGGCACTGGAACCCTACTGGACCTCAGTGGAATTAAGTCACAAGTTTAAAGTCAATCTTGGTACCAGCTTACAAAGTAATAGCCTGCTGCTTCTGTCTGTCCTCAGTAAACTGCTTAGTGAATGCTGCCATAAATACAGCTACTTGCTGTCCTTCTGGCAGTCACCCACAGAGAGCAAGTGCTTGTCATTCCTCTTTGATTTACTGACTTCTCCGTCTCACTTTCTTTGGCTTTCCCTTCCACCACAAAATCAGCAAGATGTGTTGTTTTAGGATATTACATATATCAAAAGTAGAGGTGAAAAGTTTAGAATGACCTCTAAAACTGCTGTTTCAAGAGCAGGTTTTTAAGGACTGGCATTTTTACTTGCTTATAGAGTAGTCCAGGTTTGTGGTGTGTTTGGGCAGAGTCAGATCTGCAGCCTCTCATGTACGGTCCCTGATGGGTGTGTTTTTTGTCTACAGTGTCCTGAGCTTGACTGAGGCAGTTCAGTGGCAGGTGTGGCTAGGGATTTGAGTGTCCTAAAGCTGAGCAGAGCACTGCTGGAACAGATGTGCAAAATGTCAAACTGGAGCAGGCACTGAAGATTGTTATAGGGCTGATGCTACAGTGTTTGTGGGATTTGTCATTTCTGCCAGTTTTAGTTGTGCCCTGGGCAGCTCATGGGCAACATGAGGTGAGGAGTTTGTGCCATGGAGAAAGCCCTTGTGTTTGTGCTGTTGCTTGATGTAATTAGTGATTCTTTGGGGGTTTCAGTTTCAGAGAATTAGCACAAGGCTGTGCTCCCTGGCTCCTGTGATGCAGCAGAGCTCAGAACTGGTTGAGTGTGCCAGAGGTCCCGTCAGAGTTCAGTTCTGTGGCTGCTGTTCATTCTTGCAGCTTCATTAGTGACCCAGGAGTGTTTGCTCTGGCCCCTGCCAGCCCTGAGTGCTGGGTGACTGGGACAGTGTCTTAGAGTATCTTCTGGAATATCCCTGTGGGGTCAGCGTGGTCCCCGTCCACCTGAGGAGGGTGGTAATTTGCATCCTCACGCTTGGTCTGGTGACTGCCCTTCAGTGATGCAGTGTAGTATCAGCACCACAGAGAACCAGGGGTGGTGCAGGGCTGCAGCTCGTTCTGCATCCCTCTTGGTCCTGCAGAATGAAATGGACAAAGATACTGCTGTGGTTGCATGGGACACATTAGCAGGAAGAAAACCAGACTGAGGGATGTAGCCAGTGCATAAACTTGCAGTGAATGACTTGGAATGTGGGGTCACCTACTCTGGTCAGGGGGTGTGCCAGGCTGTGCCTCTGCTGCAGCTCTTGCAGGGTTTGTTATGAGCCAGACAAGAAGGCAGGAGACTGCACGTCACTGTAATATTTCAAAATAACTTTAAATTTTATTTCTATCTTAAAAATAAACATCAGTGTTAAAAATACCAGTAAACAGAGTAGTGTATTAGGGAGTGGCAGTGAGCACTGTATATTAACTCCAGTGCAAAGCTGAGAGCAAGTTTCTGGGGAGGGCTGTGGGGTTTCCCAGCAGGTCAGGCAGGGGTAGAAGTGGTGAAGCTGGGCCAAGTAGCAGGAATGGGGAGCACAGCACATCACCTTTGTGAAGGGCTCAGAGCAGAGCTGCCTTCCCATGCAAAACCCTTTTTCCTGGTCTTTGTCCTCACCCTGTTCCCACCCCACACGGTGTTCACACACTTGCACAGACGCATGTTCTCTGACATACATGTTTCCCTTTGCAGGCTCCACCTGTGTGCTCTGAGCTCTTCTGGCCCATGTGTTTTTCTGGTACTGTCCTCCCTTTTGGGATAGAAAGTGGGCAGAGAGGGACTCAGCTGTGAGCCCTGGCTGTCTGCACAGTCTGTGGGACTGGCTATTTGGGGAAATGTTTAGGAGGTAATTGGTCTCTTCCTTGGGAGAAGGACCTGCTCCCTTTGTGGGTTATCAGGCAGGTTTAGTCCCCAAATGCATCCTTGGCCCTCAGCCCCTTTTGTCAACTTGGCTCCAACCCCAGCTGCTCAGAGGTTTTGCTCCCATTGAGCAAATCAAATCCCAAGTAATTTCATGTTGAACTTCATCCTTTGGCCAAGCAATATAATTTTTTTGCTTTGTATGCATGTGCTAGAAAAGAGAAAAAAAATCAGATTTCAGCTAGGAAAGGAAATGTCAGAAAAGAAGGGCAAGTATTTGAGTCAGGCTTTGTCCAAGGCAGCATTCCCTCTCCCATTGCTGCACAGGATGTGCTTGCAGAACACCATGTCCCTGCTGGGGCCAGGACCTGTCACTTGCTCTCTGGCTCCGTCACTGGCACTGCTGCCTTCTCAGAGCTGCCAGAGATCACAAACCAGGTGCTGTTTCTGCTGGGTTGGTTCTCTGCTGTTCCTCCTAGCAGAGGGCTCACAGATGGTGCAGCTCTGGTGGTTGTAGCAGGAAGCAGAGGGGATGGGGTAGCTTCTGCTCCCTGCATGTCCTGTCCCAAGGTCACTTGGCTCCAGTTGCTTGGTGGTGAGGTGGCCACATGTGGGCTGCATCCAGTGGAGGAGATGGGTAAAGAAGACCCAGGGATGGTGCTTGTGATGGGACTAAAGCTGCAGAGAATGGTTTGGCACGGGGGGGTGGCAGGTGAAGGGATGTGAATCACAGCCCAGTGCTGATGGTGGCTCCTGGCTGCATCCCAAGGTCACTCTAATTTGGTTTCTTTGGACTCGCAGGGCTTTTTGGGCCTGTCAGTGAAGCCTCCTGCTGCAAAAAGAGTAGTCACCAGAGACCCCACCAGTGACTCCTGGTCAGAGCCAGCAGGGCTGTTCTGAGCACATGGCACCTGAAATGCTCTGCTCTTGCTCCTGCAGCCTCTTCCTGGAGACACCTGTCTGTGTTACAGCCCCTTCCCCTCCCGTGGGGATGGTGTGGTACTCACAGGGGCCTGCGCCTTCGTGCTGTTGAGGTGGGCGTAGAGGAGCGCAGCGATGTCACTGTGACCGGCCTCCAGTGCGATGGCAACAGCGTTGTTACCATCCTAGAAAGTAAGGGAGAGCATGCAGAAAGGGGTTTGGGGACAGGACATAGTGTGGGCTGCCCAGGCCCAGCGGCAGAACCTTACACTGTCCATGATGGAGATGTTGCAGGTGGGCTGAGCCAGCAGCAGCTTCACGGTCTCCAGGCGGCCGTGCTCGCAGGCGCACATCAGCGCGGTTGAGCCCTCCTCATCCTGCAGGTTCACGTCAGCCCCGCAGGCAAGCAGGGCTTCCACCATCTCCTGCCGGCCATGGCTGACAGCCAACATCAGCGCCGTCTGACCAGCCTGCAAGGAAGGGACACTGCCAGGCCACCCCTGCCCCCGCTGCGCTACCCACTTGTTCCTGCACCACAGGACTGCTGCTGAGACAGCCCTGGTGCCAGGCAGGAGCTCCTAAGGTGATGCCCTCCCCATGCACTGATGCCTCCAGGTTTTGGAGCCATTGTCCTGCCCTTGGAAGAGCTAAGCGTGGCTCTGGCATCTGCCTCGGGGTGGGAGGGTCGAGATGTGATGGCCCTCAGATGACACCAACCTGGCTGGCCTTGGCGTTGACATTGCCCATGCTGAAGAGCCTCCTGACTACATTCATGTCCTCTTCCTGCTCAACGGCTGCCAGTGCTGCCAGCATGAGAGCAGTGTACCCAGCTTTGTTCTGGTGGTCCACGTTACAGATCCCTGCAGGGGTGGGCAGAGGGGGCTCAGGATGCTGCAGGGCTGGTGGGAGACATGGACTAAGCCATGTGCTTGGCTCCACCTCACAGTCCTACCCAGGGTGCTGTGAGCCATCCCACAGGCACAGAACTGCTGATGGATCTCCCCCATGAAATCTGGGCTACCAAACGGGCTGGGGTGACTTCTGACCCCTACACCTATGAACAGACAGCCAGGGCAGCTCTCCTTGCCCCTCTGCTGCCAATGCCTTCCCCCTGTGCTGACATGGCCAGGACATGACCTGGGGGACACTGGGATGGTGGCAAGGGGATTCTTCTGGGGCTTGGGGGCACTGACCCGTATCCAGCAGCAGCCACACAATGTGGAAGTTGGAGTGGGAGACGCTGTAGTGCAGGGCTGTGTTGCCATTTCCGTCTGCCAGGTTCACCACGTGGGCCAGGAGAGCCGGTGAGACCTCAGCAAAGGCCAGGAGGTGGTTGGCAACCGTGTCAGGGATGGACGACTTTTGGCTGGACAGACGGAACCACTCCTGAAGGACCAGGCTGTTGCTGGCGAGCTGTGGGCAGAGAGCGGCTGAGCTCCCCCTAAGCCTCTGCATGGCCTCACACCCTGCTACCCACCCTGTGCTGCCAGCCCAGGTGGTGGGAAGCAGAATCTCTGCTCCAGAGGGGGTGGGTGAAGGCAGGACCCTGAACTGCCCAAACCCATGCTGGGCATGGCCTGAGTCCACATGGGTTTTGGGGTTTCTGGCAGAAAACCTGGAGCAAAGAGCTGTATTTGGGGAGAAGGTGTTGAGCCAGGCTTTGCTGGCTCCTCTCTGAGTAGGGCCAGCTCTGGGGATGTAGGCAGGGGCTGGGCATCCCATCCCAGTGCTCCACTCACCACCTCTTTGCTCTTGGCAGCACCAGGGTGGCCCAGGTGGGTCTTGACAATGAGGCAGGCCTCCCTCATCCTGGGGTTCAGCTCGAACCTGTGGAGTGCATGACGTCCGCAGTGTGGGGCTGCATCACCCCACCAAACCTGTGAGCTCCCCAGTGCCTGTAACTCTCTGCAAGGTCCCCAGAGTGCAACCTCCAGCCCAGTAGCTGCACCCTGGCTGTTTCAGCCTCTGCAAGCCACCACAGAATGGAGCCTTATATGGATGTGCTTGGGCACAATTCACCTATTCTTAGGCCACATTTTTTCCTTTTGTTGAAAAATGCTATTGAAAGCTGTTGGGTTTTTTGTCCCTCTCTAAACTATCTTCTGCAGCAAAGAGGCATCTGGGGCCTCTCATCCTTTCCTTAGCAGACCCAAGAAACTGGAAGGATTATTTCCTGATGAATGGTCTCTGCAGGAGCTGAATGGGTTTTTCCCACTGGCGGCACTGAAACTGGGGTAGATGCCCTGAGGTGTCAGGGCCAGTGCCATGGCTCCCAGCTGTGCAGGCCCAGGGAGCAGGGAGCCTTCCCTAATGGCACTTACTTTTCCTTCACCTCAGGAGGCTCTAGCAGGGTTCCATCAGTCCCCTTGCACTCCAGTCTGGGCTCACACGTGCCTTCTCCAGCCTCCTCCTCTGAGGTTTCGGTGTCTCCCTGCTCTGAACTGTTGGAGCTGTCGGCTGAAGCCTTCTCAAAGGAGCTGTTGCCTTCTTCCTCCTCCTCACTGGATGTGCTCTCATACCTGCACAGAGGGAGGATGCTCAGTGGTGTTACACCACCAGTTTGGCCCCCTTCAGGCCCTGCCACTGGACCCAGCCCAGGGATGCAGGGGACTAGGATTGGCTCACGGGGGTGGCAGGAGCCCCTCTGCACGTACTCCCCATTCAGCACGCCCACAAACTGCAGGCTCTTCTTGCTGCCCTCTGCCTCTCTCCGGGGAGGACCATCCCGCTTCTTCATGATGGACTTCAGGGCTCCTACAGGGAAAGAGATGGATGTCAAGGGCCAGTGAACAAGAATCATAGAATTTTAGGTCTGAGTTAGAGACCTTAAAGATCATCTCATTTCCACTCCACTGCCATGGTCACCTTCCACTAGACCAGGTTGCTCAGAGCTCCATCCAACCTGGCCTTAAACACTTCCAGGGATGGGGCATCCGCAACTTCTCTAGGTAACCTGTGCCAGGGCATTACCACTTCACAGTAAAGAATTTTTCCTAATATCTAATCTAAACCTACTGTCATTTTGAAACCACTCCCCCTTGTCCTGTCACTACATGCTCTTGTAAACAGTCTCTCCTTGGGGCTAGTCAAGCACCCCAAACCCACTAGACCCCTGGGCAGGCATGGAAGGGACATGGGCAACTGCTGGAGCACAGGTAGCACTGGCACTGCGGGCATTGTCCCCGACAAGGCCATCCTCTCCCTTCCTACAGGAACATTCCAACCCAGACCCTGGTGTCATTCCTGGTGACACTCACCGGCCACACGGTTTGAGGCAGCTCCACTGTCCTGTGCTGGGGATGAGTCCTGGTTGCTGTGTGTCATCTCCAGCACAGCTGGCCCAGGGCCTTGGTTGTTTGGGCACATCATCCCCATTGCTCCTGTGGCTGGCGCTGAGGGGCTGCTCAGGCCATCACCCAGGCCAGGCTCCATCACCTTGCCTGCACCAGGCTCCTTCTCCTCTCCTGCCAAGACAATACTGCCCATATCTGTCTGGTTGCCCTTGTCATCATGGCTGGCAGCTGAATCGGGTCCAACTGCCACGTCCCGCCCATCGGGGTGGCAGCCCACGGCGATGCAGGCGGTCGAGGGGCAGCACTCCACACCTGCCTCTGCTGTCTTTGGGGGCTCACCAGCTGCCTGGCTCTGTGTCACTACCACAGCCTCCACCAGTGCCTCAGCCACCTGTGGCTTGGCCATCACCTCCTTGTCCACCAGCCCACGGGGCCGGCGGGCGCACACCTCCAGCCGCAGCTCCTCCAGCTCCCGCGTGGCCTCCTGCAGGTGCCCCTCCATCAGGGTGATCACCTCCTTCTGATGCCCCACTGTCTGCTGCAGCAGCTCCAGCTCCCGCTCTGCCTCAGTGGCCAGACCCAGGGAAGACTCCAGCACCCAGACAGCCACATCCCTGCGTCCCCGTGTGCTGCTGTCTGGTGTGTCCCCACTCTCCTGCTGTGACCGATAATAGAAGACGGCATCTGTCATGACCCGGTCTTCACCCACTGCCACAGAGCGGCACGGCCTCTCAGCCACCCTGGGGCTCTTGCTCGGCCAAGCCCTGATGTTCCGCTCTGGCACAGCCAGCTTCTCTGTCAACTTTCTCAGCTCTGCAATTTTGCTTGTTCGCCCCTTCACTGGCTCTGCTTCACTCTCTGGCCCTGTGTGGGGCACCTCCTCACCCCCTGCCCCTGCCTCAGACCTAGAGGGGTGATACATTGCCTCGCCAGACTCTGCTGACAGCTTCTCCAGCAACTTTGCTTTCTCCCTCTTCAACTCACAGATCTGCATCTCCAGGAGTGGGATGGTTTTCACCTGCTCCTCCAGGTCCCGAAGCTGACGCAGGGCTGCAGCCATCTGCTCCCGCACGTGCTGCAGCGGGGCCGTGCTGAGCCCCGCAGCTGGAGTGCTGCGCCCCGAGCTGCCAGGGCTCACCCGACCCCAGCCTGCCTGGCCCTCGGTGCCCACTGGCACCCAGTGGGGTGGCTGGCCTAGGGCACCTGGCAGGCTACTGTGGGAGGGACCGCCAATATCCTGCAAACGGCCCTGCTCCTGTTCCAGCCTCCTGCTCGTCTCCAGCAAGGTCTTCTCCACCCGTGTGTTTGGCGTGAGGCACTTGCGGGTGGGAGGTGGGAGCAGCCGTACTGGTGGCGGTGAGATGGGGTGGGAGGTTGGCTTGCTCGCAAGCTCCAGGGATGCTCGGCTGTGTGGAGACAGCAGCAGCGCAGTCCTGCCTTCCTCGCTGGCCATGGAGGTGAGGGACTCAGTGGAGGTCCAGGCGCTGGTGTGGCTGCTGGGGCTGCGCAGGGTGCTGGGCGGTGGACGGGACCCTTTCACCCTGCGAGGCAGTGGCACTTTCTTAAGTGTTTGGCCACTTTCAATATCATCAACGTATTTCAGGAAATCAAGGTCCAGCAGGAAGCCATAAGGGGTTTCCACAGAATATGAGCTCTTCTCTCCATCGTCCTGGTCCCGGTACAAGAACGGGCCCCCAAGATCTGCAAGAGGAGCAGGGATGGTTAGGCATGGACCTGGCGGAGACAGGATGGCTTTTCCAACTGGGTTATATGGGAATTTACAGCCTGCAGGCCCCTCTCCTCCATGATGTGCGATGTGTCTGTCTCCAGCACCCTCGGTGCCATAGGGTATCACAGGGCACCCAGTACATGTCAAGGTTGGTGCTGGAGCGAGGAACTCCATTGGGATGCAACGGGACAGCTCGGCCCTGCCACCCCCCTTGCACTCCTTGTCACTGGTGACAGCCCTGGTCTCTTTACCTGGGAGGTTCTTGTTCAGGGGTGCTGGCTGAGCCATCTTCTTCCTGGAATGCTGCTGACCAGAGGACCATCAACCTGCAACAATGAGACCATGTCCAGCCAAACCCTATGACCCCAGGGCTGGTGAGCCCCAGGCAGCCACACAGCCTTGATCCCCACCCAGGGAGAGCCCTGTGACTGATCCCACCATCTGCCAGGTCTCCTGGCCTCCCCCACTCCAGGGCTGACACTGGAGCCAGTGGCCAGGTGAGTACAGTGCTGCCTGTGGAGCTGGGATTGTTTGTACATTTAAGGAATGCTCCACAGCTCAGCTGGGATGGCCATGCTGCCAGCTCCAAGGTTCACGAGTTGGAGCTTGGCCATACAGTGGGAGCAGGCTAGGAAGAAAAGGAGGATGAAACCCGTATAGGTGCAATACTCAGTATGAAGTTTGCTTTGGATAAAGGGAACTGATGCTTTGGCAAAGCCCTGTGACTGCAGGGAGCTGCCAGCACCTCTCAGTGCTGGGTGTGATGCCCATTCTCACCACCCAGGGTGCCCCACAAGGCCTCAGGGTGTCCTGAGGGGCCAATGACCACCAGGAGGGACCTGACTGCTTTTCCTTGTCCATAATGTGGGGTAAGGCAGAGGAGAATGAAATGGGAGCCTGGTTTTTCCAGGAGCCAGGCATGGGCACACTGGAGGAGAGTTAACAGGATACAGCTGTGGTCAGAAGTGAGCTCATGGCTGGGGGTGCCACCAGCTGTGAGCACTGAGCTGGGATCTGCTGCAACATCTGGCAGCATCTGGATGCTGGGGCCCAGGTATTAAGTGCTCCTGGCAGGAGCAGGATGGTACAACAGCACCTTGGGAGCACCCATTGCTGCTGTGCATGGCATCAGGGTTCTGATGGCTCTGTCCATGGGGCATAGGTGGCCATGAGACTGAGCAGCTGTTGGTGGGCAAAGCATTTGGCACTGGGCTATTTTCAGAGGAAAGCAGGGGAGGAGGAGTGCCGCAGAGGAATGGTGGCTTGGGCACAGCCCTCTGGGAAGCTGAGGCTCAGCGCTGCCCAGGGAACAGTGCAGGATCTGGCCTTGGCTGCACAGAAACACGCATATCCGCCCCTCATGCCGATTTTGCAGCCACTCCCAAGCCCCGGTGCCGCAGCTGCCAGCCCTTGCCTTGCCCTGACCCCCTGGAGCCAGCAGAGCAGCTGTGGCAGCACCAGGCCAGGCTCGGGCTGGGCACCGCGGTGGCCTCCCACCTGCAGCCAAATGCACAGGATTGGGAGCTGAGTCCAACTGGGCAGAGATAAAACACTTTCCACTAGTCACTAGGATGGATTCTGGGGCTCTCCCACTCCTCTGCCAACCCACCCACAGCTGATGCACATCCCAAATTCCACTTCCTTCAGAATTATCCCACCTTCAAGTGGGCACCCATTCCACCTCCCCTGGAACACCCTGGCTCTATGCTGGTATCCACCATTCCCAAACTGCTGGCTTCATGCCCAAGAGGGTCCACACATCTTCTACCTTGTCTAATCCCTCCCACCCTGGGAAGAGTTTGGCTTCCTCCTCTGCATGGCCTTTGCTGCAGGTAATTATACAGTGCTGGGGCCAGGACAAACTTCCCGCTGGGCTCCACACACGTTTTAAATCAAAGAGGAAGAGAGAGCAACAGGAGCCAGAGCCAGCGGGTGCATTTCCTCGGGGGGAAGTGGCCGGCAGCTCCCTTCCGCAGCCCAGCCTGGGTATTGTCCTGCCTGGGGACAGGAAAAGCCTCCTCTGCCGAGGCCTGGAGACCTCCCACACCACTCCAGCAGCAAAGATGCCCTTTTCACCAGCACTGCACTGGTGTCCCCTCCACTGAGCTGGGGACAGGCTGCTTGTCACCTGCCACCTCCTATGGCCCCTTCAGCCAACATCAGCAGCTGCATCCCGACTGTGGGGGACATCCTCCCACTGCTTCCGGACCCCATTTCTTTTGGTCTGACAGGATAGGCTGGACCAGGGCAGGAGTTTCTGTTTTCACCTAGCTCCAAAAAGTGTGATGGGACTTGCCAGCTTCCAACCATATCCAGGTGGCCCCAGGGACCCCATGATGTTCAAACCCTCCTGCAAGGTGCAAACACTCCCCAGGCTCCTCAGGCTGTGCAAACTGTCCCTGGGCTGGGGAAGAGTTGTGGGGCTGGATTGGACAAGTGGGGGCAGATGGTCCCAGTGTGCAGCAGGCTGAGTTCCCACACCCGTGGCCCAGCCACTATCAGCACCAGCTGGACCCAGCTGCCACAACCATGGCACCACTCAGGCAGCTGCCCTCCCGGGCTGAAGTCTTGCTGGGGCAATTGTACCAGCTGCTTTGATGCCAAAGGCTGATTTTCAGCAACTTCAGCTGCTTCCTTGGGCACTGGTGCAGGTTGCTGAAGGGGCTGGGCACATGGACCCCTGGGGGAGCCCTTACATGATCCCAGCTCTCTTTGGAACTAGTGAAAGTGGTGTTTCTAGCACTGGTGTTTCAACAGAAAAGCAGGATGGTACAAGCAAAGGACTGGCAGGGACGCTTGGCAGTGAGGAGAAGAGGAGGAGGATGTGCAGGCACCCAGCCATCCCCGTGCATGTAGGGCTATGCTTTGCCTGGGCTTACACCTGTATTTTCCCCTCGTGTTGTTGTACCAATGCCAACACGGGAAACTTGGAGCCAAAACTGGAGCTGCTCTGCTCGATTACAATAAGAAGTCATGTCAGGGATGAGGGAGGCTGGGCACCCTGGCACAGCCCACGTACCACCCAGTCCTCATGCCCGAGCTCCAACTGCAGGCAGCACCTTGGGACCCTTGGCCTCATGGGACAATTTCCCCTTGGGGTTCCCAAGCTCCTGGACTGGCAGAGGAGAGGTCTGGGGGAGCTGTTCCTAAAGCTCGAGACCTTTGGGCCCTTTCCCTCCCCAGGGGCACAGTTGTAGCAGCCCTCAGCCCTGTTCAACCACCTGATACAGTGCAGCCTGAGCTGCTCCACTAGCAGGGCTGGGGCTGGACACAGGGAGGGCTCTCCCTGGCTCTCCTCCTGAGCCAAAATACTGAGGTCATGAGGAATGTGAGAAGAACAGAGTCCAGAGCAGCCCTGGCCAGCACAACTTGATTTATCTCAGCCAGGCATGCTTCCCTCGTAGCTGCGCAGGCGATAAGCCCTGAAGCTGGGAACTGAGGCTGTTCCAAAGTTAAAGGGAAACCACTGAGCAAGCACACAGCTTCCTCCACTGCCAGCAACCTGCCAGGATTCGGGCTCCTTGCACACAGCCAGCTGTCACATATACTTCTCACCTGCAATCTTACCTGCCAGCACTACGGCTGGGTTCAGCAGGAGGTATCCAGGGCTCATGACACCTTCCTGTCCCTGTCCCCTGCCGCAGGGGCTGTATGGGAGGGCCTGTGCCTATTTGCCCAGGCCACCTTGGCCATGCTGTCTATGCTGGAGTTGCTCCTGGAGGAGCTGGATCGAGGCGGGTGGGTGCACAACACTGACCCAGGGAGAAAAAGGGAAATGCTTCAATCATCTCAACAGCCTAATTTCAGTGTTGGACTGTTATTTCTGGAGTTTTCATCATCGATGGCCCAGCTGGCTGGGAGGCTAAAGGGGGTCCCCCGGCTCTGCACCCACTCCAGCCCCTCAGGGACCTTCTTGAGCTCACACACAGCAGGTGTAGAGTCTACACACAGACTTACTCATGTGGGGACGAGCTCTACCAGGCCCCTCACACCTACAGGGCTACAGGCTCCCTACAGCTTCACTAGAGAACATCAACCCCTTTCCTCGCACCCTCACCACAGCTGCCCACCAGCACCTTCCACCAACACTTCACGATTCCCTTGGGCCTTCTGACAACACACGGCATCAGCAGCGATGGCCTGGGCTTGTCCTGCCGTGACAAGGGGCTCAGAGATGAAACTAAATTTACACCCGGGGAGCACAGGTACAGCCGGGCTACACACACAGCACCGTGGACAACCCCGTGGTGGGATCTCCGTGTGCACGCAGGAGCACCCCAAACTCCACAGCACCCCTGTGCCCTTCAGCACCCCACAAGGGCCTGCAGCAGCCTGGGGTGCCATGTCCCACCACCCGGATAACCCACAGCACACCCAGCCCGAATAGGTCCCCAGGACCCCAGGGAGTCCCCAGAATCCCCAGCCCTGCAGTTCTCCAGCTCCCTGGGAGTCCACCAGTATCCCCAACCTTACGGATTCCAGGCACCTCTGGGGGATCCCCAGCGCCCCGGGGTGCCAGCAGCACCGGGCACCCGCACGTCAGAGCGACAGCCCAGGGGACCCCGGGAACCCCCCGCCGCCGACAGCCGGAGCGGGGGAGTTCCAGCCCGGCCCCGGCCCCGCTCCCTCCCGCTCCCGGCGCCGGAGCCGCTCGGGCGGAGCCGCCGGGGCGGCGGATGCCGGGGCTGCCCCATCCCGCCGCGGTCCCGCCACGTCTGCGGGGGTTCCAGCGCGGCCCTTCGGGGGGCCACGGGCGGCGGCGGGTGCGGGGCCCTGCGGGGGCCGCCACCGGGACGAGCCTCCGCCCCGCCGCCGCCAGGCCTGCCCGTCCCGTCCCACCCGGTCCCCGCCGTCCCTCACCGTGCCGCCGGGCTCCTGGGCTGCAGCCGGGACACAGCCCCGGGCCCGGGACTCTCGGGCTGCTCTACGGCGCCGGGCAGCGGTGCCCGCCGCAGCCCCGGGCCGAGGGCGGGCGGGAGCGGGAGCGGGAGCGGCCGGGGCGGGGCGGGGGCGGGCGGGGACCGGCCCCGGGCCCGACGGGACGGGTACCGCCCCCGGCCGCTCGCCGCGCGGCATCCGCGCTAGCCCTCTGTTCCCGTGGGGAGGGGATATCGCTGTCCCCGTGGCCGCCCGGGGTGGGATGTGCCCCGTTCCTGTCACCTGGGGGGAGGGGTGTCCCCTACCCTTGCCACCCCAAGGTGATTGATTACCCTGGGGATGGGGTGCGCTTACTCCAGTCACCCTGCGGACGGGATTCTCCCTAACCTGTCCACATCGGGGATGCCCACCCTGCAGAAAGGGGGATCCCCTGCCCACATCACCCCGATGCTGGGGTACCCTCTGCCCTGAGCTCAACCCCGCTGCTGGCCGGGGCCCGGCGTGTGGCTGGAGTCCAGCTCCCTGCTCTACCGTGCGTTCCTCAGCACAGCCGCCCCCCTCACATCTTGCCCTCGTCCCGCCCATGGCCGGGAGCAGTGTGCCTCTGGCCCTGGCTGGGCTCCCCGGGCCTGGCCCCGCTGGGTTCCTGGCAGCCCTCCCCGTCCCAGCAGCGGCTGTTTGTCTCCTTTTCTTGCCAGCTTTCTTCCCCGCCTGCTTCCCGTCCTGGTCGCTGAGCCGCGAGCTCTGGGCTCTCCCCTATCCTGTAAGGATCCCAGCCATTCCCCACCTTAGAGCTTGCCCTCACTAACTGCTCCAGACCCTTTCAGCGCTGAAACCCCCAGCAACGATTTTTGCTTCTTTTTCTTTCCTTTTCAGCTCTGAACTTCACGGACATTTTCCCTTATCTGGCTCTTCTGTAACACTACTCACGGGAAGAGCAGGAGAAACAAGATGTGATTCCCGACGTCCCTCCCAGCTGCTGGCAGGCAATTTGGGGACTTCCTGGGAAAGGGTTTGCATCCGGACGGAAGTACCTTAATAGCTCTAATGAATCTACCTCCACTGACAGACCTTGTCCCTCTCCAATCCATTTGCATACTTGGCCTCCTCAGCATCCTGTGGTCATGGACTTGGTTATTTTATGCCCTCAATTGGTCTCCAAAGCAGGTCTCAAATAGCACTACTCTTGCCTGCTTGATTCACTCACTGCTTCAAGAAGAAATCACTTGGGTCCTCTGCACCATGAAGCTTTACCTTCTCTGTCCGGGTCAGGAAAGGCGAAGTCTGGGGTGATGAGCAAGTCCCAGTGGTGCCCCGCTGTGCTGCGGAATTCATGCCCTGCATCCTGGCTCAGAGTTCCATGATGGGCCCACATCCAGGCCCCTCACTCCTGCTCTTGGACATCCAACAAAATGTCACCCACCTCCAGGCAGCGATTCTTGTTTCCTCCCTGCAAAGAGAAAGAAACAGCAAAGGAGGAGTTGAAGAAAAATGAGCTTGGGAAAGTTATGTCACTGCAGCTCTGTGGGTGCCAGACCCCCACATGACTGCAGCCACCTCAGCACGGGGACTGAGCTGTGGAAGAGTGGGGAGACTATGAACCATGCAGCACCACCAAAGAAATACACCCTGGGGCTGCTTCAGTGTGGTGCTGGATCACAAAACTGTGGCAGCTCAGAGATATTTCCAGGCTGAGACTCACCAGCAGCCTTTGAGCAAGCAGGATTGCATTGTTCCCTGCAGGGATCAGACTCCTCTGGCTTTAAGTTCTGGTCAGTGACAAGAATCAAATCCAAGCGGCAGCCCTTGTTTCTAATATTCATTGTTCTCTGCAGAAACGATGAGACTCAAATATGAGGCCATGGCCAGAGAACTCACCTGAGCTTGTTGGTGTTCACGCTCCACGTAAATCCCATCTGCATCCAGAAGCAGATCACGAGGAGCAAAGTTCTTCTGAGGCCTTGGCTGGCGACTGGTGCAGTGACTTCACCCCACACCACGGATGCTGAGCCAGGACCGGTCTGAGCTGTGCCACCTGCCTGCCCGGGCTGGCGGTGCGCAGCAAGTGTAGCTGAACCCAGGCTTGGAATGGCAGCAGCTGTACCCACACCTGTGCCAAGGTCTATGTTAACCAAAGTGTACCTGTGAGGTTGTGGGTGTTAGGACTGGTGCCTGTGTGGGTGAAAGATGCACAGATGCTCAGTCTGGGAAAGGCTACAGGTAAGGACCAGGGACTTCCACAGTATGGGACCAAGCTCTTGTTTCAGCATCTCTCCCATGACCCTGTAGAGGTCAGGCTTCTGTTCCTCTTGTGGGGGCAGTTCTGCCAAAAAACTTCAGTGGTTTCCCGGTGATGGAGTGTTGTCATTCAGCTGTCTGGGGCCCTGCTGACTTCCATGGCATTATTTTTAGGTCTGGCATGATTTTAGGTTCCTTCATGATGGCCATTGAAATCAGCCCTGACCCTTGTAAGAGAATTCACCTGAAAAAAAAGCTCCAGGAGATGATGAGTTTTCACAGAATCAGATCTATTAAAAGATCTTTTTGGTCCAGAAGAAGGTCTCAAAAAATTACTTTGCCTATGAACCCCAGTTCTTTTCTCTCTGTCCGTCCCTGCTGGGACTGTGAATGTGATCATGCCTCTTTTCCCATCAGGGCAGTAGGAAATGTGTATGCCTGTGTGCATGTGTTGTGACTCACACCAGCACAGCTAGGTGCTTCTCCACGGTGTGCTGGGAACAGAGCCCTGGGAGCTGGAAGTGACTGCAGACTGACAGAACAGGCTGCATCCCTGTCCCTCTGCACACAGCACAGGAATTGGGTGGTGTTGGCACATGAGAAAACACACAAAAGCTTGTCCCGGCTTTTGGTGGGCTATGAGCAGGCATTCGCTGTCATTCTGTGTCATTCAGATGACTCCTGGATGGAGAGACCCTGAGAAATACTGCTGTAGATGCTGGTGGGAAAGGGCTGCAGCCCCATGTGCTGCAGCATGAGCCATTCCACTTGCTGCAGCTCCAGATGACTCTGTTTGTTCCCTGGGTAGTGGGATCTTGACCCTAGGCAGCCTGGTTTCCTTCATGGAGAGCAGGGTCTTGCAGCCCTGAGCACCTTGGTCCTTTGGCAGTGGGCTCTGAAGTCCTGGGTGACCAGACTGGCTAGTGGTGGCCCATGGCAGGAAGGAAGAGTGCGTCCTCATGGTACACCTGGGAGATAGATGATCAGATGCGTTCCAGCCATCTCCTGGCTGTCTGAGTTCATCTCTGCTTCCTCCAGCTCCACCAAGCCTGACCGAGCTTGACTCCTGACTCCACCAGCCCCTCTATGGCTCCCTGAACAAACTGGCCAGGCTGGCCACGGCATGGGACCAGAGGCAAAAGCTGTGAGGCTCTGTCTGGCTCAGTCCCTGCAGGAAAGGGTGTTAATACCAGCAATATCCCAGCCCAGCTCACTGCCCTCCCCACAGGCAAAGCGTCCCTGCCCAGCCACCCCAGCAGGATGTCCTTGTTTTCTGCCTGCAGGTTTGAGAGCGAACAGAAGGCTTGTTTCCTCTTGTCATCTCCTCTGCTCAGATCCTTCCTCACTGAGATGCTGCAGCAAAACAAAGAGCCCAGGAGTGGAGCTGGAGCCACTACCCCAGCAGTGTGGGACCTGGGGTCCCTGAGGAGATGTGGGTGCACACATGGTGCTCAGATCCAGCGGAGCTGGCAGGGAAGGGGCTTGCATGGAGGATGAAGCCACTGGGGGAAGCCAAACCCCGACAGCAGGATAACCACCACACAGACTCCTTGCCAAAAGCCTCCTGCCTTGCCATTTCCCACCACCCGTCACCTCCTGGAGACCCCCTTGAACCCAGGCTAGGGCTATGCTGTGGCACCTGCATCAAACACAGACCACCCTCAGATGACACCCTCTCCCTGGGGACCTCCTGCTCCATGCTACCTCCCATTATGTTCCACGAAGGTATGTGACCCAGTGCATCCTCTTGTCCTCAGCACAGCCCTGCAAGACCAGCCCTAGTCCAGGTGCAGGGTGCCCTCATCTCCTGTCCCCCAACCCACGACCCCTCTGATCTAGCCGGCCGCAGGTGACATTTCGTGCCTGTGCGGCACAGCAGGCGTGGGCTTTTATCTCGGGTAATCCTTGATGTGCTTGGCACAGCACTTGGCTAGCCCGGGGAAGGCCAGGACAGCTTTTTTTGTGGCTGCGATTACAGCCCAGCCTTATCAGTGCTGAGGGAAATGCCGTGCGGGCTTTCCGCAGCTGGGGTTTGCTTTGGCCACGGGCCAGCCCCGCCGGCAGCACCAGGACCTGCCCCAACGGCCGGCATGTCCTGCTGTTATGTGGCCTTAAACACACCCCAACAGTCAGTGAGACCCATCAATGGGGTGCTCCCGTGTCTGGGACATTCTGGTACTGGGATCATGCTGTGCATGAAGGATTTGCAGTCTGGGTTGCCTTGAAAATCTGTAGTCTTGGCTGAAACACTACACTCCTTCAAAATGGCCATTTTCCTTTAGGGGCTCTGCGCCCTCATGTCCTCCTGTAGCCAGCAGGCTGTAAAATGAGTTTTGAAAATAGGTGCCCAAACTGATTGTCCCCAAAAGGGGTGACTCCTGGAGAGGAAGACACCCGCCCCTGGGAATTCCTGTGACCTCCGTCCCGCAGTAGGGTGGGGTCCCAGCTGCAGCCCTGTCCTCGGTGGGAAATGCCCTTGCCAAGGGGCAGCAGCCCTGAGATCCCTAGCCGGTTATAGGCAGGGACACTGGCCTGCGTGGGGAGAACGATGTCACCATCTCAGCTTCACCCACTGATTTCCAGCTCAACCCTTCACCTTGCAGAGTAGGATGGGGCTGGCTGTACACTGTGAGCACAAAGTAGCCCCCAAACCCCTTTTGCTTCTGTGCTCTCTGCCCTGTAGCACCCAGCAAAGATGCCAGCTGAGTCCTTAGGACAAAGAGGGAATTTCCTGCCCAGCAGATGCCCCTCTGCCCTGCACAGCCAAACTCAGTTTTTTCCTGGGGAATTATTTCCGGCTGTTTTCAGGTCTCCACTCCCCCTATCCCAGCTTCACTTTCCCCGCCGCAAAGCCCTCGGGCTTACGGCGTAGGAGTCGCTTTTGAAATTTCCAGCGGAATCGGGAAAGGCCACTCGTGGCCGGCACACAGAGGGCCCTTCTCCGGCCGGCGCCCCGCGGCCGGCAGGTTCCCGGCTGCCGGGGATCTGGCAAGGGCCGGGGCCACGCAGCGGGACCTTCCCGACGGGAACGGCACAGATCTGTCATTGAGAAGAGCAGAAAAGCCCCTCTGTGCCGCCGCCAGAAGCGGTACATCTGCCGCCGGCAGACAATCGGTCCTTTGAGCTGGCAGCCGTGGAGCGGGGCCAAGGAGAGCGACTTTCCGCTGCCCGCCTCCGGGGCGGGTCGGAGCCTGAATCCTCCTCCGGGCAGCACTCCTGCCATTGCTTTCTGTTCTCGGATCTCTTCTGGGAACTTCCCACTCCATCCACAGGACAGGAACACACTCCCCAAGTGTGGATCCGTCGCCACCACTTCCAGGCGCTCCCTCCTGCCAGACTCTGTCCAGGAGCCCCAGCGTGTCCAGACCGCCTCGGTGCCAGCATCCCGCTGGTTTGTTCTTCGCCAGCGAGCAGAGAGAGGCTGGAAAGTGTCCGATCTACGGGAGCTTGTTTTTTTTTTCTTGCAGATGCTTCACTGTGTAGGTGGTCGGAGCCCACCTACCCTGCGGGAACAGGGACAGCCCCGTGGGGAACAGCCAGGCGTGTGATGCCTGCGTCTTCTCCTTCGAGGAAGAAAACAAGAGGAACAGCGTGATTCGCCCGCCCTCCCCACCCACGGGACACCACGGCACAGCTGGGGCTGGGGGACAGAAGAAGGAGGTGCCGGGCTCGCTGGTGAGGTGGGTCTGCCCAGAGTGCACCTCTGGGGCTGGGTCCGGGGGAACTTTGGGAGCAAGTCACATCTGCCTGCG
>VZSR01001846.1:482961-506591 GCA_013398615.1 Brachypodius melanocephalos | reverse complement strand
GTCCCAGCCTTGTCGCAGCCCTGTCCCAGCCCCGCGTCCCCTCGTGCCTGCCCCGTTTCGACCGGCAGGGGGCGCTGCCGCCCCGGGAACCGGGGTCGGGGGCCTGGGATGGGTTTAGGGATGAGTTTAGAGGGTGGGTTTAGGGATGAGTTTAGAGGGTGGGTTTAGGGATGAGTTTAGAGGGTGAGTTTAGGGATGAGTTTAGAGGGTGGGTTTAGGGATGAGTTTAGAAACTGGATTTAGGGATGAGTTTAGAGGGTGGGTTTAGGAGATGGGTTTAAGGAGTGGATTTAGGGGATGGGTTTAGGAGGTTCATGCTGTGGGTACATGCTGGAGGGGCAGGTGCCTGAGGTGTGGGCATCGACTGGGGGCAGGAAGCAGCAAGGGGGAGGTGGAGGCAAGAGTTTGTTACTGCTGAGTACTGTGACAGGATGGACAAGAACCCACATGGCCCAGGTCAGCACAAAGGCTTTTTCTCTCCCCCGCTGACCTATGCAGCCCCTCGATGACTGCTCCCAAACACCTGCCATGGCTTGAGATTACATGGAGAGATGGAGTCATAGAAGGAGAGAACAGAAGGCCTCCACAGCCCTCCTCTGTGCTGCTCAGGCTGGCAAACAGCCTGCCTGAGATCCTCCCAAGACCCTACACGGGAGTAGAGTGTCTTGTTGCCACTGGTGATGGCCACAACAGGCCCTGGAGATTCTCCACCACCCAAAACACCTCCCGCAGACCAACAGCAGCTCTAGAGAGCTAACAGTCCCTTTTGTGGGGAGTCGCTGCCATGCTGGTTTTTTCCCTGCCCAGTGCAGCACGAGGGATGGCTGGGGACAAGGACATGCTGGAGTCCTGGTGGAAAGTGAAGCTGGAGCAGCCTCAGCTCTTCCTTGGGGTGCAGGGGGCCTTAGCCATCAATCATTTAGTGCTGTGAATTTTTAATGTGTAAAAATCTTTTTAAGTGAAGAATTGAGCACAAAGTGAGACTGATGGTTAATTCAGGGAGTGATGAACAGAGGCAAATGCTGGCCTGGCCAGAGGTCCCACTCCTGGGGACTGGTCACCAACCAAATCAGGGTGGTGGAGAAGGGATGGACCCCCTATGGTTAGTGTCACAGGGTCATCAACCATGTCACAGTGACAATTTCCAGTGTCCACCCAGGACACTGCTGACACAGCCCTAGAGGAATTGCATGCACCTCTCTTAGAGTATTTTGGAGGGTTATGAAGCTGAGAGCTGCTCAGAGTGGGGTTTCCCTGCTCAGGTGATGCTGTGGGTGGTGGTGGAGGCTGGGGGCTCTGGCAGCCCCTCCACACCAGTGTCCCCTTGGAGCCCCCACCCCATTTCCAGTCTGCAGCTGGGTACCAATAAATGCATAAACAAATAATAGTAACAAGAATAGTGCACAGCTGGTGGGGGTGACCAGGTGTCCATGAGGGACACTCTGCACCTCCTTACCACCCTTGTCCTCTTCAGTGGGGTAAGGAAACCCAAATCCTCCCACAGTGGCCTCAGGGAAGATGAGCCAAAGCAAGAGACCCTTAGGGTATGAGATAACCAGAGAATGGCACACCAATACTAGGATGGGGGAAAAGAGTAGTGGCCACAGGTCTCTTGCTCCAGCAAATGTTCTGGTCACACTGCTCACACCCAAGCACGGTGCTGTACAAGCAAGGCTGGTACAGGCACAAAGCCCTGGCTGTTGAGCACCCGGCAGGTTCAGGCATGACAAGAGATTGAGGTGTGTCAAAGCTGTCTGAGTCATCCCTTTCCCCAGCTCCTGTGTCCTGCCAGCACCCCCAACGCTCCACCAGACCCTCCCTTTTCAGCTGTGGCTGGATCCCAACAGCATGGGGAGCTGGGAGCTTGGCCAGCAGGAAGAGACACGTGGTGCTCAAATGCAGCTTCCACCTTTCAGAAGTAGACAGAGAAGGTGTTAGTGCAGATCTGTTTTATTGAAAATTGCATTTCTACAACAGCATTTGAGCCACCAGGATTTAACTTTAAGTATTTAGGGAGCTGGGCTTGGAGTTCCAATGTTAAAAGGCAATTAACTGAGTATGTCTCATTAGAGGGGCAGGCAGGGGATCTGCCCTGCAGGGAGCTCTTGTAGGTGCTTTCAGCTTTGCTGAGGCTGGGCATGGAGCAGCTAGGGATTTTTCTAGGATGAGCCATGTCAGTATGGCTACAGTGCAGGGACATCTGGCCCCACACGCAGCTCTGGGGGAGGACAACCAAGAAAAGCCATGGAAATGATCAAAGTCATGTGGGGAACATCCTCAGCATTCAGGACCTCAGTAAAAAGCTGCTGTGCTCTGCCTTGGCTCTGAAGTCTCAGTGGCTGGGGCCTCTGTGAGTGTGGCCTGGGGCCAGGCTGGAAGGGAGTAGAGATGAGAGCCTGAGGAAACCTGCTCTGCACGAATGTGAAGAAGTTGAGTGGATTTGCAAGTCCCCAAATTCCACATGTGCTTCAGAGGAAGGAGTGATAATGGAAGGGCTCCGCTTTCAGGAAGGCGAGTTTAAATAATTAAGAGGAATAGCGAAGTGGAAATGAATGTGCAGAAGGTTTGGGACTCCCTGGAAAGAAGCAGAGATGAAAGGAACGGCCTTGCTACAATATTCATAAAGCTCTGGAGGCAGCAGCACAAGTGCCTGGAAGAAGGGTTGTTGTGTGAGCTCAGCTCCTCTGGAGATCCTGTCCAGGCAGCCGGCGCAGGCATGGGAGGATGTGTTCAGCATGTTTGTGGGGAGCAGCTCTTGTGGCTCTTTGTGCCACGTGCAGGAGATGCCTTAGCCCTGCCCAGCCCCAGGTGACTGGGGGACTCCTGCCCACCCCCAGCCCCTTTCCCTTCCTTATGGATTTAATAAATTCCGTCTCCTTTATCAGGGATGAGAAACTGGGACAGTCTTTGCATGAATGGGTCAAACCCTAAACTGATTTCATTGGACCAAAATCTGGGACACCAGTGCCTCATGCACTGGTGCTGGTACAGGGTCTTTGTGCTGGGGATGATGTTGAACATCAGCACTTTGATGCTGGGAGTCAGCATTGGGTGCTGGGGCTTGTACTGAGGGCTGGTGCTGGCAGTAACACTGGATATTGATCCTAAGTCCTGGTACTAGGGACAAGCATTTGGTGTTGGTCCTGGATGTGGGATGCTGGTCCTGGGTGTTGGTAGTTGCTCTGATGCCTTGTGCTTTCAAAACCTTTAGCAGCATCCTACTTTCCTGTTGGCTAAACATGACTGCACTGTGTGGGGAGCACTGTCCCTCCATGCAGCCCCCAAAATCCAGGGTCCTCCACAGGCAGCTGTGAGTCCTGGGCAGTCAGGAATATTCCATGGGAGATGACACTTCATTTTAGCATTGTCCACCTTGGACTTTCCAGTAATGTATTGCAAAGGATCAGGTGCATTACACACCTCTGGTGCATCCTTGGTGTCCTGGTATGAGCTGCTTTTCCATCCCAAGTGGGAAGAGGGGTCTTTAGCCCTGCCCCAGTGGATCCCTGCTTTCTGACATCCCCAGGAGAAGAGTCTCTCCCAAGACCAAAGGAACTGACCCCAACAGGACCTTTTTGATGTGGATTCTCCCTAGCAGTAGGGAAGTGCTGCAGAAACTCCAGCCCTCAGTCCAAGACTCGTGAAAGTGTCTTAAGGATCTGGGAGCGATTCATCAGCAAACAGCAAAAGGAAGGAGGGTGAAGGAAGCTGACTCTTTCCTGAGAACTGGGGCGGGAGGTGGGGATGCTCCCTGGAAGGTTGTGGAAACCTCATGGAGGCCTTCTTGAGCACAGCCCATTGCGGCCACGCCAGCTGAGGACAGCTTTGCAGATTTTCACTGCCCTTAACCCAACTCAGAATTTCCCTAGGCAGCATTGACGTAACTCCCAAAATTCACTGATTTCCTGTTCAGACAGAGGGGTAGAAGCTTATGCAAACCACAAAAAGCCACTCTCCCCTGCATTTCTCCTCTCCCCAGGGAGGAAGGTGTGGCAGAGCAATAACAACACAAAGCAGAAATATGAACATACGGAACATTTCTTAGATGAAAGAGCCTAATGTGCGTGGCTTGTTTGGCTGCTAACTCACTGGTGAGCCCAGGGTTTGGCTCCTGAGGCGTTTCCATTCACAGCATTGCCATGGGATGCTGCACCCACAAATGAGTGCTGGAGTTTTACTTTTCTCTGAGCTGACCATCCCCTCCACGTGGCCCTGGGTCAGATTGGAGCGCATCACAGCTGTTCCCACCTCACAGTGCATTGACACACGCTGGATGTGACATAAGTGAGAGCTCTCCAGATGGCTGGTGGCTGGGCATGGTTTTACCTGCGCTGTCTTTGGCCCTACATGCTCAGTGTGGCATTTGGGGACATGGTTTAGTGGTGAACCTCACAGGCCTGGGTTACCAGTTGGACTCAATGATTTTAGAGGTTTTTTCCAACCTTGGTGGAATGATTCCTTGGTTTTATGATAAAAGCCCTTGGGAACTGCATGCTTTTCAAATGTGTCCTTGTCTGGAGTAGCATTATTTCAGAGGAGATCCAAATCAGCAGCTGCCTTTGCTTCCCAGTGGGCCAAGGAGGGTTTTTGCTGGTTAGATGTGCCTGCAGACATCTATCACTGTGTTAATGTGACGTTTGGCACGTTTCACAGTGGCCATTGCCTCAGAAAATCTCCCCAGTGGGTGCACATTCACTTCCCACTCACTAGGCTCTGCTCCACACCAGCCTGTTGGCCACTGGCCACTGCACTTCATCTGAAGGAGCTGACAGATTATTTACTGGCTGCTGCCATCACAGAACCCCATGGAGTTTCTGCAGCAGAAGCTTGGCAGAGCCTGCAGCCTGGCTGTCAGTGGGGATGGGGATGCAGCAACCAGCAGCCTGCTAGGGTGGGATGCAGCATTCCCCTCTCCCTTCCCAAGCCAAGCTTTGCTTCTTGGATGGTTGTGGGTGGTTCAGGGCAGCAGTGACCTCCTTCACAGAGAGGGATGGAATGCTGTGAGAGGTGGAGGCAGCTGGGGCAGTGGGGAGCTGCTGGCCCAGGATGACACAAGGACATGTGAAAAGGACCAAGCTGCCAGCATCTTGTGCTATTTTTCAGGGACCAGCAGCAAACTCTGGACTAAAGGGGGATCCTTGCAGGGATTAACTGGGAATGTGAAGAAAAGGAGGAGGGGAGAACAAAGCAACTGCCACAGTGGGCAATGAGGTTAGTGATACTAGAGAGGCAGAAGGGCTGTGGCCTGAAGACAGCCCTGGTTTTCCCCATCCGCTGGGATTGCCCACAGTGTGACCAAGCAACATTCCCATGGAGATGGGTACTAATGGGGCTCAGATGTTGATGGGGTTCCTGGACACTTGGGCACCCTCCTCCCACTGTGACCCAGTGGAGAGGCCATGCTGTGTCTGGCAACAGGCTCAGGGCTGCCTCTGCCTCACCCCATGTCCCAAAGCCCTTGGAAAGAGGAGTCCCTAGTGTCCAAGGGTTCCCTGAGGGTAGACTGGGATCCTCCTCCTCCTCCTCTGTGCCCTCAGCAAGGTATGGGGTGATGCCAATGGCTCAAGAAGCGTCATGCCAGTCAGAGGGGCACTGCACCCTTGCATTGTGCTTCAGCTGCCACATCACCAGGGCACGGCCAAGGTGGACACACCAAAATTTGCACTCTTCTCCCCCAAATCTCCCAGCTGGGGACAGGACCTTGTGGAGGAATCCAGGAGAGGGTCCACATACATCTGTGGTGTGGAGCCCTTTTCCCAGGCAGGGGGTGAGGATCCCAGCACCCCACACCTGGGGGCCATGCTCTCCCTTAACTCTCTGCTGAGGACAAACCCTGGGGCTGAGGGTCCTGCCAGAGAGGAAGCCCTGGCAGCTGCCTCCTGCAGATTTCTGTTACCTGCCATGACATTCTGGGCATCCCCATGGTGCCAGCAGTCTTTGGCTGGAAACAGCAAACCCACAGTTTTTCCCTCCATTCAAACCAGGAGGGTTTATTCATTCAAATCATTCTTTGGTTTATTGTTCTGAATGTTGGTCTGTTGAAGGTGTCCCTTGCCTTCCAGTGAGCTCTGCTTTTTAAACCATGACAGATATTCTCAGAGGCAAATTATAAGGAAATCAACATGCAGAACTGAAATATGGTGGATGTAGCCTAGAAGTCCATGGTAATAAAGCAGAGAAATGGTGCCAGTCTATTTTTAGAAGTGTTTTGCAGTGGAAATATTGCACTTGCTCCTCAGCCCTGAGAAGTGGGATGATGCTGGAGGGACCAGCCTTAAACCCCAGTTCCCAACAGACCTCCTACACTGGAGTGGGGCAGAGGCTGAGCCCTGTGGTTTTGGGAAGGTTGCACCCCAGGGGCACAGCTGAACATGAGATGTTTAAGGGAATGTCGGAACCTTTACCAAAGCTCATGTTAGTCTTGGGTAGTAAAAGTCCTTCATACTCTCCTGGCCACAGCCCCAGCAGATGCTCTGTGCCCAGAGCTGGGATGGAGCTGGCAGTGAAACCTCTGGCCAGACTGCTTGGGGCCTTCCCTCCAGGGAGAGCCATGTCTCTATCTCCTGCAGAGCAAGGGGGTCCTTGATGATGTGATGCCACTGCCACCGTGCCCAGGGCCCTACTGATGTGGAGGTTTCACAGACACTGTCCACACTCGAATGGGCCTGGCCGGGGGTCTCAGCAGTGAGAGGAATGAGGGATGGGGCTGCAAAAGCTGCTTAAGGGATTTGAACTCTTAATCCCCATTACAAATTAATGTCCAAATCCCTGGAGTCAAATCCCACCCCAGAAGTTCATTTTCCTTCAAAACAAAAAGAAACACAATCTGTAGTATGTAGGACCAGCAGCCCAGGAGCGGGGCTGGCCAGGGTCACCCACAGCCCCAGGCCACCCACGGCCAGGCGCAGTTTGGGCACAGCTGCCCTCAGTTCCCTCTGGGGATTGAGATATTTTCTTCCTAGCTGACTGTTTCAAAGCATGGGAACACAGCTTGGGCTCTCATCCTGGTGACTCTGCCACCTAGCCATTAGTGAGTCCCCAGAACCCTCCTCCCATATTTTGGGAAAATATTTCCCCTCTTCTGCAAAACAGCAGCTGGTTTGAAAATGGTCCAGCTCCTGGGAACCCAGGCAGTTCCATTGCTTTGAAATCAATTCCCATTTGAGGACTAAGCTGAGTTTACACATGACTTACTTTCACACCTCTAATAAGAAGCAGTTTCTTTCTCAATGAGCAGTGCATATGGCAGTTAAATTGATTATTCATTGAATGAGTGAGAACATGCAGCACAGAAACTGCAGTGGATACCCGAGGTATTGGAAAGGGGCTACAGAGGGACATGGAAAAGTGCAAACATGAACATGTCCAAACCACTGAGGCTCACTGACAGGGATCACATCTTGTGCTAAAGCTGGTGAAAAAGTCAAGGTGTAATTTAGTCTTAAAATCTGGCTCAGCTGGCCTTTCTCTGGCATTTCCTGCCCTTCAGCAGCAGTGTTCCATGTGTCCATAGCCACAGGAAGGTGCTGCACAGCTGTGGGGACAGGAGTACCTGCTGCAGGCTCAGAGTGCTGGGACACGAGGCTGGATTCTGCTCGTGCTTTCACTTCTCTCACCTCCAGTGGAAATCCCTGACACAGGGCACAGGGACTCCCACTAACACCCCCCACACTACTCCTGGTGTGGAAGCATTGCAGGGATTCTTGCTTGGAGCAGGATGGAGCTGCATGACCTTTGCATAATGCAGGACCCTCCACCATTTGGTCACTAACAGGGACAAAAGGCTCAAATCAATGCTCCTTGACCAGGCCATGCTTCTCTCTCCCTCCATAGGGATTTCTCCATATTTCCACTCACCTCTAAGAAAAACCACATCTTGGGCAGGAGACAGTGGGTGCTGAGGGGGGAAGTGTTCATCACAGCTCCCTGAGCCCACTGGCTGTGGGATGTCCCTGCTGGTCAGACATGGCCAGCCTCAGCACCAGGTCAGGATGGTCACAGCATTGTGCAGCCAGGTTTGGAAACCCCAGGCAGGAATTGAGATAGCCTGCAGCTTTGCAGTCCATCCCAGGGCTGTATCTCCTCCAGGGAAGGAGCTTTTAATGGGTCCACCCAAACCCCATGAGCAGCAGCTACTGCATCACAGACAGGAGTTTTTCACCATCATTCCTAGGCTGGATGGGGATTAAATCCCCCTGGCACAGCCCCTTGCTCCCAGAGGCTCAAGGGTTTTTGCATTTGCTCCTGTTTCCATCATGCTTCATGGGAATAGGCTCTTTGCTGTTACCCCAGCCTCATCCCAGGTCTGTGGGTCCTGCTGGTGGATCATTCCCAGATCTTGGCAGTGTAGGAATTTTGCTGTAATTTCCTTGCCCAGGTGGTAATCATAATGAACATCCTTGCTGCAAGGAAGCTCAGCACTGTCAGCTCCAATGATGCTTTAATTCAGGTTAATTAATAGGTTCAGGCAAGAACAAACAAGCAGACAGGCTCCTCAGAGCAGGTGATGTGAAGAGCTGAACCCGAGCTGACAACCGCCCACGGGAGACGGCCAGTCCAGGGCTGTTGAGGGGGGAACACTCCTGCTTGAGGCTGCGTGGGGCACAAACCCAACTTGTCCAATGCAGGTACCCAGATCATCATCGCAAGACCCCAAACCACCCGGCAGCAAGCAGAGAAAGGTCCCAGGTCAGTCCAGAACCTGCCCAGTGCCCAAAACACTGAGCCAGGGAGGTGTTTCTGCATGACAGGTCTTTGTAGGATGTCCCTCAAATGCCGGGGCTGTGTAGGTTCACCCCACCTCCACAGCATGTATCTGGGGTGGGTGCCTGGACTAAGCCCCAAATTTGTGAAGAGGTGTGATGTGAATTTGCTCTGATGGGCCAGCAGCTGGGGTTCAGGACCAGACAGGCTTTCTAGGCTAAGACAACCTCCATGGAGCTCAGCTTTCTGTGTGCTCCCAGCACCACCTCAACAGAGATGACTTGTGCCAACCCGCCTGTTGGCACACTTGCCTCCAAAGCATAGGACAAGCCTTAACGGATTGTCCTAAATTTTATGAGAAAACAGGATTCAGTGCCTGTGGAGAGTTTTCTTGTGCGGCAGTGTGGGGTTCTGGCTGGGATGCAGGAGGCTACATGCCACCCGCCTGGGTTCTGTGCAGTGCGTGCATTACTCCTGCTTTTCACTGTAAAACTGCTTCTGAGGGACACACTCATGAAATATAAATGTAAGACCTGCTTTAAGTGGGAAGAGCCCAGAGATGAACAGCAGGTTCTGAGCAGGCAGCAGCTCACAACCTTTCTCTTCTTAGCTGCAATTAATAATTTATGATTTTCATAACACGAGCTGTGATCTGAGAGCCCAAAATGCCCTGGGGCTGTCAGGGCTGACCCCACAGCTCACTGCTACCAGTGCTTCACCTGCCCAGACAGGCACTGTCCCCACAGCTTTCCATGCAGCACCACACAGGGTTGGGCCACACCTTGCCATCACCACATGAGGCTGGATCTGTTTCCCAGTGAGGGTGGGTGGCACTGATTGGGAATGGGTGGGCGTGGGCCAGTGATGGTTTGGTGAATGGTGATGGCTGGTGATGGGTTAGTGAGGGCTGGTGACTCGTTGGTGAGGGGCGGCAATGGGTTTGTGGTCAGTGGTGGTGGGTGATGATGTGTTGGTGGTGATGGGTGGGGATGGATTTCGGAGGGTGGCAACAGATGGTGAAGGGTTGGTCATGGGTGGCTGTAGGCTAGTGATGGTTGATGACAGCACCATAAAACTTTATAGTCTGGGGACCGTAGGGGTGAGGAGTATTAGCCTGCTGGGGGGCTGTGTAAATCTGAATGCAAATCTCTCTTCACAATCATCCCTGCATGAGAACCTCAGTTTCTGCAATGTCATTGTCTTCTGTGAGGAAGATGACCCAGAATAGTCAATTTTCAATGATCTGACACTGTCTGTTCCCAGGAGATAGCAAGTGCTGGGCCAAGGTTCAGAGCGTTGGGGATCAGCTTCTGCCCGTGTGAGGACAGCACTGAGCCAAGCCAGGGTGAAGTCAGTGACTTACAGATGGGACTGTAACACAAGCGTGGCTCCTGCAGCAATGGCACTCCTTTGCTGGAGGATAACGATAGGAAAGAGCTGTAAGGGATTCAGGAGAGGAGATACAGCTCCAGGCAGGTTGCCCAAAAGGCAGGACAGAGGTACAGGCAGTGTGTTGTCATACAGACAACACCACCATTTCCATGCTGGAGCCCTACAGCCTGGCTGAGCATCCTTTACCACTCTTGGGAGGACAGTGATGCCAGGGCTACCATCACCCACTGTGCCCAGGGACACTGTCCTGGATGTGTGTTCCCAGGCAGAGATTGGCTCTAGGCCAGGTGTGGGGGTGGCACCGGGGCCAGATGAGTTGTCCCAGCTCCCACACACCCCTGTCTGGGCTGAACTTCCCCCTCCCGGCTTCTGCTCTATTTTCAGCTCAGCTAGAGAGAAACCCTTTGGAGTTGTTGTTTTTTCCTTTGTTTCCTAATTTAGATGGTCCCAAGGCTCCACAGGCAGATAAAGGCAAGTTTATTGCTTCTCTGTGTTTATGGCACTGCTGGAACACACTGCTCCCACAAATATCACATCAAGGGAGCATGGGGAAGGCTCAGTGTCCCCAGCACGGCTTAACTCTCACCTACATCTGCCAGTCACTGCTCACTGCAGCCTCTGGCACCCTGATGTCACACCCCTGCCACTGCTGGCTCTCTCTGGGCTCCACTGTGGTTCCTCCAGCTGTGACAGTCCCTGCATCATCCTCCGGGTACAGCCAGTGCCCTCGGCTCCTGCTCTGAATCATGCTGGTGCCTCGGCTCATCCCATGACTTGGGAGAGCCCCAGTGCCAGATGCCACATGGGTCCCATGGCTTCGTGTTGGCCTCAGGCCCTTCTCACGTGCCTGCCGTGCCCACAGGGTGTTTTGGGGCAGCACCAAAAGGCCCCTAGGGAGTCAGCTGACACCCTCCCTGTCCCCAACAGCTCTGCTCTGCCATGGGGGGCAGAGCAGGTGCAGAGACAGGCAAGGATGCAGGGGCACCACAGGACCCCAGCTGAGCTCATCATGCCGTCAGGAATGGAGACCGTTCGGGATGTCCTCCCTTGCGTCCTGGAGACCTCAACCCTTCCTTGGTCTTGGCAGCCACAGCCCAGTCAAAAATCATCCCTGAGGGGTGCTGGGATGGTGTTTGCACCAGAAGAGCTGCCACTGCCAGCTCCTGGCTCTGCTGGACATGGCTGGGCTGTCTCTGGTTGGGAGTTCCAGGGCTGTGCAGGCTGTTGCAATGACACACGTGGTCTGAGCTGTGTTTGTTTGGCTGGGACAGTGTGTCACCACCACGGAGTCCAGGTTGCGTCATGCCAGGAGGTGGAGAGGGAAGAGCAGTGTCCAGCCTCCATCTGCTCCATGGCCAGAGGCAGCTGCCGTCTTGGGGGAATGCAAGGAAGGGGAGACGATGGTGGTGGGGAGGGCAGGGGGGACAGCAGTGAAGTTGGAGGGTTTCTTACCTATATGAAACCTATATGAGCTGGATGTTAGGGGAACCACGAGATACTGGAGGGAAGGGCTCAGGGCTGGGGCTGGAGGTTTTAGGGGCTGTGCTTTAATAGAGCCTGATTTACCCAGACAATGCTGGTAGGAGAGAGATGCCTTTGAGACCTCTCCTGTCAACAAAAGCCCAGAGACAATGACATTGGGGATGTCAGTGTTTTTCAGGGCAGAGTTGTGACAACCCCCAAAGCCTCTGTCACAAGCACTGCCCTGGCATGCTGCCAGTGCCTTGCCTCTTTCCAGGATCTGGCAGAAAAATAAAATCAAAATTCTTCTTTGTGGGATGGCCAGATAGCCAGAGATCTCTAGCAGGATGTGGTTGATGGGGCCCATTCTCTCTGTCTCTAGTCCTGAGAGGTGTTGGTTGTAGTGTAAAGCCAGTGGGGTCAGATCTCTTATGGTAGTTGGCACTTGGCACACTGTCCTTACCAGCAAGATTTGACTAAAGTGCAAACACTGGCCTGCTTGGTCTGGCTTTCCAAAGGTCCAAAACCCCATGCCAGTCTCACCACTCCTTCCCAGGCAAGGATGAGACACCAGACTGGCACTGCCTTACCCAAGCTGTGGTGGTCATGCTGGGCACAATGCTGACCACACATGGCTGTGGACATGTCCCAGGCAGGACATGTCCCATGGGGGCAAATTAAGGTTGTCTGTCATCCTGGGAGGGGAGAGGGAACTCTGTCCCCTCCATGCCCTGGCTCCATGGAAAGGGACATCATTATACCCTGAAATCAGCCTGGAGGCTGGGAAACATGTCAGCAGTGAGGTCAGGGATACCTAGAGAGGAGCTAGACCTTGGGGATTGATATTGTGAGGACAGCAAAGGAAATCAGAGATAGGGACAGGAAATAATAAAAGTGAGTCAGCTGAGAAGTACATGGGCAGCTTTGGGGAGCTAATCTGCTGGAGATAACACTGCCAGGATGGAGGAGCCTTGGAGTCGAGCTCATGGAAAGGAAGAGTCAAGGCACGGAGGGGTCTGAGACTCCAGTGGCCAACACAGTCCTCTGCATTACACTCAGTGACTTTCCCCTGGGAGCTGGGGGAAGTGTGGGATCCAGCACCCAGCCTTGGGCACTCTGGATGGCATGTACACTTTGGGATATGTTTCACAGCCTCCAAAGTTTTCCCTGAAATCCTGCACTGGGTGTTTATCCCCTGGCAGACAGGACTATCTGTGGGTGCAGCCCGTCTGCTTTTAGTCTGGTGGAGATTAAGCTTTCCAGGGCCTAATGGCAATTCTTTTGGCAACCGTTCAGCAGGCCTTAATCCATCTTATCGCTGCTCTGAAAGGATGAATTAGGCACCTCTCCAAGAGCTCAATGGGGAGCAGGAGTGGCAGGAGCTCTGGCAGTGCATAAGCTGCTGCAGGCACCCTGGGGCTGCCCTACATACGGCAAAGAGCCCCTGGAGCCACCAGCTCTCAGGCAGAAGCCTGGGCGATCTGGGGGCTGGGTAAGAGGCAGCACTGCTGGATGGCCAGCACACTTCCCTGCACAGAGCAGAGCCCTCTCATCTTGCTCCCACTGCATATCCAGCTGTTGACATCACCAGGAGTCCTGGCCTGAGTAATGAAGGTCCTGATTCCCTTGAGATTTGCCTGAGTATGAGCCAAGAGCAGTTTCTTGGCTCATGGGGAAAGAGTGGCAACAACATGACCCCACTCATCCTGTGCAAAGGCTCTCATGCCTGGACCAGTGCCTATGAAGCCCATCCAACCCATCTGGCACCCAGGGATGTCCTTGCTCCCACAGTCCAGATGCAGTCAGAACTCCCAAGTGACAGAGGACATCACAGTCATGTGGGATTTGCTGTCAGGCACAGGGACTCTGAACTTGCCTTTTTCAAACCTGTCCCGACATTGCTAATAATAACTGTGTTAATTACGGAGCTCTTGCAGCCCTGCATGATTCCTTCAGTCAGTTATGGGGAATATTGTCAGGGTAATGTAAATGAGGGGTGGCAGTCACCTCTCCAGCAGCCGTCTGGAGTGCCAGAGCCATGTCTGAGACCTGCACATCAGGATGTCTCAGCTGATGCCACAGGCAAGGACACAGCTCAGTCCCACACAGACTTTTGGCCCAAGGAACCATGGCTCAGACAGCTGCTGAGCCCAATGGCTGCTCATGGCCATCTCCACCACGGGGCACTCAAATGTGCAGTTTGGGGTGAGCGGCTGTGCCCCAGCTGGACCATCTGCCCCAAGCCTACCAGCTGTCCCTGGCTCTTAGATGACTGCCCATCACAATGATATCTTGCCTTCTCCAAGTCTCTTCCAAGTGAAATCAGAGAGTACAGTGACACTGTTTATGGGCTTTGCAGAAAGAAATCTGAAATCTCCCACCTCTCTGCATCAAAGCGTTGCTGTAGTGGGTGACTGGGGGCTTAATTTTTTTTGGCTGTGGTACCCCTCAGGTGACAGATAGCCTGGTGGCTCACTTGCTCACCTGTCCACCCATCAGGAGCTAGTGCCACAGCATAGCACTGGGACAAGATCTCTCTGAGCCTGCCAGGAGGACTGCATTACCCTGAGATCAGCTGGGGACAGTTTGCAGGACAGTGAGAGAGCCCCTGTGACATCATCTGATCTCACCCTTCCTACACCCCACAGCTGGGAAATGCCTTTAGAGGGGGGTTTTCCTTCTTTTCCATGCATGGTGAAGGCAATGGTGGGTTTGCTGCAGGTCTGCTGCCAGCTGGCACCCACTGGTGCTGCCGAGGGGGTCACCGTCACTGGATCACCCTCTCAGGGGCAGCTGGTGGGTGGTGCCATTGCTCAGGATCGCTGCCATCCGCTGTCCTTGCTCCTGACCTCAGCCTTGTTTGCTTTGAGCCAAGCTGTGCTGCCCGTCAGTCAGTGTTTGAGGTGGCCAAGGTGGCTGTGGAAGCTCTCCAAGCACTGCCAGAGTGACACCCTGGCCAATGAACCCAGCCCACCACGCCAGCCCCCAGCCTGCCCCCACACTGCATCAAAGGTTCTCTGGGGACCCTGGGCATCCCTCCTTCACCAAGGGTCATGGGGGTCTTTGCTGGAAGATTTAATCAATGTCTTGTTTCTCTCCTTGGCTCTAAAGCTCCTTTTTGCCTCTGGAAGAGGATAAGAATTAATTGAGCAAGAATTAATCAAAAAGCAGAAAGATGCAAATTTTCAATTGAGACATCAGGTGCTGCAGGTTCTGCCCTCTCTGTACTTTGGTTCCAACTTCAGCTTGTTCTGCTCCAGCCACTGGCAGCCCTCATGCCTATTCCTGGCCCGGAGCCCCAGAGGAGCAGAAATCCCCTCTGTGTTGCGTCACCAGTTGAACTCCAGTGTATGCTGTCTCCAAAGGAACAAGCAGCTAAAATCGGTAGAAAGTTTGATTTGAGCTTGAGCCAAGCTTAATTTTTAATTGCTTCTAATTTCATTCTGTGGGCTGAGTTTGCCAAGCCAGGCAGAAAGGCCACAGGGGCAGGTGTGGGTCTGGTCACCCACAGGTAGCACTCAGCTCTCCCTGGTCTGGAGCCCTCAACTGCATCACTCTGAGGGTACTCAGGGCCCCCAGACCTGGGGGTCCAGCTCAGCTGTCTTGTCCCTGGCTCCCAGGCAGTCTCTGGGCTCCCATACAGGCTCTCAGCTCCTCAGGAGATCCCTTTGTTGCTCCCATGGCAGAGGAGATTGAGCCCTTTGACTGAACCAAGAAGTGAGTGGGACAGGTTTTCAGCTTTTGGGTTTGTGTGTTCAAAAGACCATCATGGGGTAATAATTTAGGAAAATCCCAAACACTTTGTGGCATTCCTGAGCCCATTCCCATTCCTGCAGCCTTTCCCATTCCATGCCTGCAGCCTTTGTCTTCCCATCCCATCCCATTCTATCCTATCCCATTGCTGCGGCCTTTCCCTTCACATTTTATGGTGGGTCAACAAGTCAGGGGAGTCTCTGGCACAGAGACACACAGGGAATCCTACAGTCAGGGCTAACATTCCCTGGAAGGCACCTCTTCTCCCAAGTGTCTCCCTGAGCAGGGATTATGAGGCCACATTCCTGGTGTTATTCATGGCTGCCAACAGAGAGGCGAAAATCTTCTGGTCCTGGCTCAGAACTGCTGGAGCTTTGCACAAAATCCTCAAACATATTATGCTTGTGCTGACACAGCAAAGTTATTCAAATGGCAAAGGTCGCTTTCCCCTTTCTGACAGCTATTTTTGCTACATGTCCTGAAGTCCAAGGATAAAAGAGAGGCACAGCCAGGCAGAGCTCCATCCCTCACACCAGCTCAGGGTGTTAGAAAGGTTTGGGAGAGAGGAAGAAACCATGCTGGGGAAGAAGCCAGGAGGACAGTGTCCTTCCCACCTGGTCCAGCTGATGTCCCACAAAACGATCCCAAGGAACTCTGAGTGGGGGTTGCAAACATTTACAGGATGTGGTTGTGCAAAGCATTGCCTAGACTGGCTGCACAGCTGGATTTCACCAAAGCCCTGGGGCTGTGGTGAGGCTCTTCCCCAGAAAGTGATCAGCACCTCAGTGAGACTCAGCATTGAATGGAAAGCAGCAAGTGCCAGCAGCTCCCAGCCCTGCGAGGCCGCCGTGTGTCCCGTGTGGCTGGGAGCACCTGGGATCTGCACCCAGCCTTGCCTGGGACTCCTTTGGGGAACCAACAGAGGTGGGGGAACAGCCATGAGGGCTGAGCCCGCTGGTGATGCCACAGCTGCTGGCACAACCCATAAACTGCCCCAGCTTGATGGTGCTGAAGCCACAGGAAGGTGCAGCCCTGCTGTGATAGTGCACTCTTGTTGATATTCACATTTTCTGCAGTCAGGAGAAAGGCTGGTGACAGGATGTTCCTGGGTAGCCTCACACCAGGACATGCACCATGAAACTGCTGCTGGGCTTTCTCTGGTTGGTCCAGGGGAACTTTTGATGAAAGTCAGGAACTCACCAAGGAACACATGGAAAGGCATCCAGGGGGACTTGCGTGGGACCACTCACACCTCATGGGCAAGGGCACTGGGAAGGCTGGGACCCACCCTCTGCACTCCGACCCTTCTCCCTAGAGTTTCTCCCGAGGGAGTTTCTGCCCAGTTGAGGGCACTGATCTGGGTGGGTTTGGAAATGGCCATTTAGCAAGAGGAAACCACAAAAACACCATTAAAAGTGACACTCCCCAACATAAACCCTACTTTTCAGCTGGAATGGAAGAGCCATGATGCTCCATGGTCCCAGGTGATCACTGCCAGCTCATGGTCATGGCAATTGCGGCCACATCGATTGACAGGAAACTCCCCATTTTGGACTCCTTTTTTAGGATGGGAGGATCTTCTTGGACTCAGAATTTGTCTTTTCTCTGTGCTTTGCAATGGAGAAGCAATTTCCAGGCCCCTTGAGTGTGTAGCTGCATTCTTGTCAATCAGGACATTTTTCTCTAAGTATTTGAATTTCCTTGTGTGGGGGATCGCCAGATGTCAAACCTGGGCACCTCCTGAGGGCATGTGCTCAGCTCCAGCTGAGTGGGGTGGCCCAAGAGCAGCATCCAAGATCAAAGCTCAGCCACAGACTTGGACCTGCATCAGGTTTCCTACAGTGCCGAGCAAAGTCCTGGGAATGGAAACACCTGCCTGCCAGGTAGAAACCCCACAGCCTTTGTTTTATTAAGAAATTCAGACTAAACAGATGCTGCCCTGTCCCTGCCCTGTCCCAACAGAACCACTGCATGGCACGTGCTCTTCTCTGACCGGAGGATGAGGAAAGCTGGGGGTAGGATGCCCCTGCAAAGGTACTTGTGAGTGCTGAGTACTGGGTTCCAAGTGTGGGATGCCCCAGGTGAGGTATCTATGGGTGCTGTGTACTGGGGTGGTAGGTTCTGGGTGTAGGATGCCCCAGGGCATGTACCTCAGTGCTGGGTGATGGATTCTGGGTGTGGGATGCTTTGGGGGAAGCACCTGTGAGTACTGGGTGCCGGGCAGCCCCCACTTGGGAAAGTCAAGCCCTGCAGCAGGGACAGTGCTGCTGTTCTGGGGAGAGCTCAGATTCACCCTGTAGGCAGCAAAACACTCAGTTTAGGAAACCAAGAATCAGCCAAAGTCCCTGTCAGAACAGGGTAAGAGCCATAGCTGGAAATGGGGCCAGCTCTTTTCTCCTGGCCCTGCTGGGGATCTGGAGCTTCCCCAGCCACTGTTGGTGTTTCATCAGCAAGGGGGGATGGGAAAGAGGCTGCTGGTGCAGCATTGATGCTGTGGAGCATTTTCATCTGTTTCTTTTCAGGTTTTCACAGGTTTTTTCCACCTCTCAATGCCTGTATGCCCTGTGAGGTGGGTTGTAAAAATCTAGAAGAATCCAGAATCTGAGCATGAAAAGGCAGGAAAATCTTGACTAAAGACTCAGATATATTTCCCTTTGGAAAATGTATGCGACAGACAAAGCCTCATTTTCATCATTTGATTTTGGTCCCCATCCTGCAGACTCTTCCCTTTACCTTTACAATAGGAAATATCTCGACTTCCCAGACGCAACCCCAGGCTGCTATTCCTGGACACTCTGGAGCACACAGTTTTGGATGTAGCTGGTGGGGGGGTGGAAAGACATAACTGCTGCCTTGCCTGGTCCCTGGAGGCATGGCCCTGCCTCTCCCTGAGCTTTGGCCAGCAGAACCACATGAGAAGCCCAAGCACCATGTTGTCATAGTCACAAACCAAGCAGGGACATGAGTGGGAAGAGGTTTGATCACTAGCAAGGATTTTCAGGACAGTGACTTGCATGCTTCTCTCTTTGCTGCTGCATGAGGAATGTGTCCCCTGTCATTCTCCCACGAAAAGCTCTGCTGCACTTTCCTGTAAGTCTCTTCCCTGGAGGAAAAGCAGCTGAGGCCCCATGGGGACAGGCAGAGATCTCGCAGAGCCCTTGTGGATGTGGCTGCTGCTGGCTGTGGGTGAGGAGGCCACACAGCTCTTACCCAGCACTCACCCAGCACAGTGTTAGACAGGAGGGCACATCCCCAGGGATTTTTGTAGACACCCATCCTGCATGTCCTGGGACAGCTAAAAAACTTTCCTGGGCAGCAGAAGTGACCTGGCGGTTTTTCACACAATGCAGCCAAAAAAAGCCATTTGTGTTGCATCAGGAGATCCAGCCTGTGAGGGGCTGTGCCAGCAGAACAGAGGGGTCATGGCCACCAGCAGATGCTGACTGATAAATGCTAAGCAGTACCAGAGCTGTCTCTGTCCCCATCACAGAGAAGAGGATGGGTGGCCAGGAGTGACAACAGGGCTGTGGATGAACTCTGTGGGATTTGCTTGTAGTTGCCACAGTAGTTCTCTCCTTCCAGTGGCTCCGGGCATCTCCTTTCAGAAACTAAGAATGAAATGAAAGGATATTCAGAAAACACTGGAGCCCACATGCCCACCAAAGGCTCTACCAAATCCATTGTCTGTCACCAGCCAAAGGCTGCTGGTAAAATAGAAGTCATCACTGTCTCACAAGGAGAGCAGAGCCCAGTGCTGGTCCCTGTGGTCCAGCCCTTCCTACATGGGCCTAGGAGCAGACTGAGTACACCAAGGGGCAGCCTCATCCCCAGGAACCTGGGGCTCCCTGAACCCTTAGCTGCAAGCTCAGCCAGCCAGAGCCCCTAATGTGAAACGCATGTTGGTTAAACCAAGAGATGACTGTAAAGAATAAGAGTCAGATTTCTCTGGCTGCAAAGCCTCCCACGTTACCCAAAGCCCTCTGGTTTCCTGCCTTCTGTCGTGTGTGACCTTCTGCACAGTAACCCCCGTGCTCCCCACAGAGCCCGGGATGGCAGGAAGAATAAAGGGGAGTGAAGACTTGCATAACATTCATCCAGGCTCGCCAGGAAAATAAGGCGACTGCTTGGAATGAGAGCATTGCTGGCCTTTTATGTCAGCTTTTCAAACGTGAAAATGGGCCTCTCTGCTCTGGGCTAATGGGCCCCAGGACCTTCCCCAGATGAGAGGGACCCCAGGGTGGCTGCAACCCTCACCCATTCTCTGGAGACCTCAGAAGATACGGCGACCTGGGTGAGAACATCCTGCCTCACTTGGGCTGCCAGTGGTTTACCCAGGGCTGCCCTGTGCTGGCAGGGAAAGCCAGAGGAGAGGAGACAGGGTGGGAATGGAGCCCAATGACATGACTGAGCTCCCTATGGAGCTGATTCTCACTGGGGTTGATAGCTGTGGTCAATTTTCCATCTTTCTGACTGTCTCTGGATATTCATCTCTGCTCAAGGAGCAGCCAAGAGCAGAAGATTTGGGTGTCCTCTGACAGGGTGAGGGAGTGTCCCCAGCCCTGAGAAAGAATGAGGCTATACTCTGGCAGGCTGTGCCACCCTGCTGTCCCCTCAGGGCAGTGAGGGTTGGGGTACAACCAACCTGGACAGGTGGCAGGAGCAACCTGTTTGGCTGCAAGGGCAGACCAGGATGGTGAAGGATGAATCCTTGCAGGACCAGGTGTGAGCAAAGACTGAGGCAGATGGGGTTCCCACTCTGCTGCCAGTGCCTGTCTGAGTGAGACGTGCTGCTGCACCCAGATGGGGGCCAGTAGGAAATTTGTGTTGGATTTTTCTCATCCTCTGCCGAATCAGAATTATGTTCCTCTGGACAACCTAAATTTATCCTTGAAGCTGTGATGATGTGTTTCACACATCCTATTCCCTCTCACTAGAGTCTCCCTTACGTTTGCAATTTCTAAGAACAAAGCTATGCTGTGAGCAACCTTCCCATAAATCATCCAGCCATCCCTCCTGGTGATGTGAGCCTGCGGCTGAGCAGCTGCAGGAATTCGTGTGAGTTCAGACCGGGCTGAACTTTCACACAGTGACCTGCTGGGTCAGCCTGGGAAGGAGCGGGGTGGAGAAAGGCAGGGAACAAAGACATTCCCCACACACAGCCTGACGTGCATGGGACAGGAACATGCATGGGGATGGGGATGGGGATGGGGATGGGGATGGGGATTGGGGGGATGTGCCACCATGCATGTGGGGGCTGTTTGAAGGAGTTATTTGTGATGTGTGCTGGTGATACTGCCTTTTCTGGGTATCTGAGCTGCTGGGACTGCATGGAAGAAGGGATAGGGATGGATATAGTGATAGGAATAAGGATAAGAATCGGAGGATGGGGTTGGGAGCATCCCTTGCTTCCTGAGAGAACCTCCACAGAAAATAACTTTCTCTGGAGTCTGCTGTTCCCTGCCAAGGGATGGCCTCAGACACCCACAGAGAGCCCTGAGAGCCATTGTTGTGCCCTGCTGGTCCCTGTCCTGCTCTGGGTCCCAAGGCCACTGGGCTAGGACAGTGTCCTCATGGGGTCCCTCCCAGGCGTCCTTCATCCCCTGGGACCAAATGTCAATCCTTCCCTGACCCCAAGCCAAGCTGGGCAGTTGGGACCCTACAGAGATTTTGACCCTTTTCCACACCATACAGAGCAGGGCATGGAGAAATGCCCCAGGAGCTCACACTCTGCTGACCAGGCCACTTTAAGCTCCACTTAAACTTGAAAGCATCCAGCTCTGTGGAGAGCACCTTCCCATCAGCCTGTGGTCATTCCGAGCCTGAGGCAGCTCATGGCCTCTGAGGGCTTTGCATTTGTGTACCTTAAAAATTTGTATTTCTCAGGGCAAATTTGAGAAGTTGCAATAGAAAAACACAGCCAAAGGAAAATGCAGCCAAAGGAAAACGCAGCCAAAGGAAAACGCATTAATCACGCGGCTTCTCAACAGGCCTTGGCTTCTCACATTCCCTTTCTCCTGCCACTGCAGAAAACAACCAGTGGTAACATGTCTGCTGCAGCACCCGGAGTAACCCCATCATTTCCCAGGATAAGCTCCAGTGTTGAGTAATGGTGGGCAGGGAGCAGACCTCACACAGGATTCATTTTGCCTGACGTCGTTAACCCACAGCAATAGCCAGCACATGAAATTGTGCTTCCCTGTTTGTCCCAGTGACTCAAGGGTTGGTGTTTTCCAGTCCAAAGGGCTTTTGGGGTGATGGGTGCTCCAGCCTTGGGCTCCATGGGCATGAGTCCTGCCAGCTCGCTCCCTCCTGGAATGCCAATTATCAGCAATACAAGCTGAAAAGGAGAATTTTCATTTTTCGGATTCCATCTGGGAATTTTTGGCAGCCCCTACAGCATTCAGGGGTGGTGGGTATGGTGGCAGATCTCTCCTTGGCTTGGGGCCACGACCTGGGGGCGAGTGGGGGACTGGCCAGCCAGGGGCACCCTAAAGAGCCTTGCAGGGACCAAAGGCCCTGCAGAGAAGGCTGTTGGAGGGGAACAATGGAACCTCTTCCCTATCACTACCACCTCTATGTCCCCAGCTCCTCTCTAACAATAGTGTCAGGGAGAGCACAGAGGAGCACCCCCCCAAAGCACAAAGATTTGGGAAAAGATATTCACATTTTTATCATTTCTTTTTCTCCTGCAGTGGTTTCTACATTTTTTTTTTCCTCTTTCCTCACTTGAAAAATTCCTTCTGACCATGAAATAAATGTGTGGAGAGGGCTTGGGATTCTCTGGAGTGTGTGGCTGCTGGAATTTCCAAAATTCCTCTTTGACCTCTGTGACTCCACCCTGAGCTGTTGCTACTTGGTGCATTCTCTGAGGCCTCTCTCACTCACCGTTCCAACAACATCAGCGTGGGAAATACTTGGAGATGGCATGGAGACTCCTGGAAAGAGAAATCCTCCAGTCAAATGTTTTTGGATGAGACGAAAGGCCTTTTCCTGGGGCCATGCCTGAGCTGCAGGGCTTTGAGCAGCAGCGGTGGGATGGAAGCAGAGCTGCTGTGGGTTTCAGTGGAGGAGCTTGGCCCAGGAACCAGGGAGCTCACCTTGGCCGGACCCACTGAGAGGTGGGAAGCAGGGATTTGGCTCCAAAATCCAGATTGGGAGGAGAGGCAGTTCCCTGCTCGAGGCTGCGCGGCGCAGAGCAGGGACAGAGCCCTGGGGCAGCAGGAGGAAGCGCCCTGTGGGGAGGGAGCAGAAGGGCTCCATCTGCTCCAATCTGAACAGAGCCGACAGCAGCTCCATCGTGGCATGTGGATTCCTTCATGGAGAGAAAACAGAGACTAGAAAATCCCTTTAAGCCAGAAGAAAAAGGCAGAACAAGAAGAAACAGCCAGAAATCAGGGTCCAAGACATTGGCAAATAAAATGAGATGCACGTTTTTCACAGGGAGGTGATTGACACCTGTGGAGGGTGGATAGTGAGAGATGGATCTATCAATTGCTCTTGGAGACCAGGAATGTTTAGAAGAGTGAATATTCTGCTTCCCTCAGGTGTACAGAGGAGCTGACCCTGACCGTGCCCCCTCTCCAGGGTTGGCAGCACCCACCTGTGCCAGGCCAGAGCCCCCCAGCAGAGCCCTGTGCCATAGGGTACTCCTGCCCTGGGGCCAGCGAGTCTCAGAGGGGCATGGCCTCAGAAGGTGACACGGGTGTATCCACGGGAGTAGGGGACTAAGCATCAGGACTTGGTGTAGATCAGGGTCCTCAGTGCAGGATGAGGGACAGGACACTGAGCAGGAATGGAAATGGATTGGGCGTGGGGACAAGGATGGGGATGGGAATGCGGACAGGGATGGGAAAGGGTATGGGGATGGGGATGGAGAAGGGAACAGGGAAAGGAAAGTGGATAGGCATAGGGTACAGATTGGAATGGGGGTGGAGACAAGGATATGAAAGCAGATGGGAATGGGGACAGGAATGGGATGAGGAAGGGAATGAGGACAGGGATGGAGATGAGGACAAGGACAGGAATGGAGACGGAAATGGGGACGGAGACAAGGATGAGGACAGCGATGAGGACTGGTGCAGGCAGGGCTCAGCGACAGGGACCAAGGCTGCTCCGGGCGGAGGTGGACAAGACTTGGAGCGGGCGGCGGATGCGGGGCCTGAGCTGCGGTCGACGGGGAGGACGAACAAAGCGGCGGGGCCGGGTGGGCGGGGAGGGGCCGGTGCGGGGCCCTCCCCGCCACGGGGGCATAAAAGCAGGGCGGCGGCAAGGGCGCGGGGAGAGGAGCGGAATAGGTACAATGCAGCTCGGTGGCGCAGCGC
>VZSR01001846.1:452193-482861 GCA_013398615.1 Brachypodius melanocephalos | reverse complement strand
ATAGCCAGAGCTTCCCGGAGATATGGGGCTCACCTGGCTCTTCCCCCGCAGTCCCTGATGGATGCTCAAAACCTGCGGATCGAGGAGCTTTTGCAGAAAATCAAGCAGCAGCAGTACAAGCTGGACAAGCAGAACCTGCAGATTAAAAGCCTCCAGAGCAAGGTGAGCACCTGTCCTGTGCTGCAGCCCCCAGCATGGCCCTACATGCTGTGGGCACTCTGGTGTGAACACCCCTGCTGTCCCAGCTCTGGTGGCTCTGCTGGTGCTCCCTGGCTTTGGGGACGCCAAAGGGGCCACAGCTCTGGCCCCCGTGCTGCGGTGCATCATCAGTGATGTGAGGGCAGCAACCTGCAAGCTTCCAGAGAGTTTGCATGGAGCAATAGGAGGAACTGGTGGGTGGGAACAGCCTCCCCGGTCTCTGCCTTTGTATTTATCTGCAGAATAAACTAGCTAGCATGGGTGTGAAAAAACAATAATTTCTGGCTTTGCCAGGACTGGGTATCTCCTGTTCCTCGAGGTTTCTAGGCAAGTTCAGCCCCAGCTCTGGCCACAGGGAGTGGCTGGCATGTCGCTGACCAGCTCCCCTGAGTAACAGGGTGGAAAACAAGCTGATATAAAACTGTTCTGTCTTGTGCATTTTTTTATTTAGGTCAATCTACTAATTCCTCTACACCACAACAAAACACAGTCTCCAAAGTGGAAGATAAACCTGAAGAAGAGCCTCAACCTCACCAGCCAGAGTCAGAATGGCAGTGGAGAGTCTGTGCAGACACAGAGTGAGTATCTGTTTGTGCTGCCCTGCTTGTCCATGCCAGAGCAAACCTGTAGCAGTTGCAACCTTTTGGAAACAAAAGGTTCATTTATCCTGAGCCAGGATGTGACATTTGCTTGAAAAGATGCAGCTTGGGTGTATGACCAGAATGAGGGGTTCTGGAGCACAGGCTTGCCTTCTGGGCCAATGTTAGCCCAGCAGGAATTTAAGGATTAAAGAGGCTTTTTTCCTGCCTGCTGTTAGGAATGCAGTGGGGAGCGGACAAAGCCCCCCCACCTGTTTTGACAAACAGGTATTTGTCAAAAAGGATTGGTAGGTATGGGGGTGAGGAGAGTAGGGTCTCAGCTCTTTTGAGTTAACTCTTGTTCACCTGCTCATGGTTCACCAGGCAGGATCTGCTTTGCTGTCTTTGGGAGGAGGGGAGGGTTAGGGAGCCCTGGCCTGAGAGAAGAGCTGTATGCTTGTGTATCTCTCTCCCTTGACTCATATTTAGAGCTCATGCATCAAATGCAAGTGTCTCAGCTCACACTATCCTTAGCTGAAGGTGCTGAGTTGCAGTGGATGGTCACAGCCCTGGGAAATGTGCAGTGGAGCAGGCAAGTGGATGCTGCATCTGTAACTCCCAGCTCTGCCTGGAGCATCTTCTCCCTCCTGCAGCAGGACTGGAGGCGCTCCTGCAGAGCAAAGGGCAGCAGAGCAGGTGTCCCCAGCTGTGCCATGTCCTGTAGCCTCTCTCCAGACAAGAACTGATGTCCCTGTAGGGTTTGCTGGCCAGGAGCAGCTGCTGTCATGCTGTGTCAGCTAGATCACTGTGCTGGCTCTGCTTATGCCACTGTCTAGGGATCTTCAGCAGGAGCAAAACAGCAACCAAGCAGGATGAGGAGGCATGGGGAATTCCTGCTCAGGGCCTATGCAGGGAGAGTTATGGGAAAACATGATAATTTGTCTTTGGAGCCTGGAACTGTCACTGATGTGTCTGAAAGTTGGGTGGGCAGAACAAAGGGCTTGTCCACATGGTCAAGAAGAGAAGTGGAATGTGGGGCTTCAAACTCTTCCTGGGGCACAGCTGAGTGGGGCTGTACAGGGTCAGCCTTACTCAGGGCAGCACTTCTGAGCCAGAAAACTCTCTCACAACTTTTCTCCCCTGTTTTTTTCCAAGCTCTGCTTTGTGACTTGCCTGCAGTAGTGTGTGTCATAGAACAATTTGTGTGGGAAGGGACCTTTAGAGGGTATCTAGTATAATTCCACTCAGGTTATGCTGAAAGTGGGGTGCAGGGAGATGGGTTGGGACCTTTGCTACTTGCTGGTGCTGAAGTAGGGTGTTCTGGCTGATGCTGGCTACAGAAATATTTGTGATGCATCATGGAAGGCAGCAAGCGCTACAGCCCCCAGGGATGCTGTATGAGTTCAGCACCTTCCAGTGCTGCACTGTCCCTGATGGAAAGACCCTGGACATGCCAATTCTGTCCTGCCAGCTGTGAGCTTCCCCTTTCCTTTCCTAATCCCTGATGTTGGTATCACTGACAGAAAACAAATTGGCTTCCTTTCATTAGGAAGCTGAGTGAGTTTTCTGGCAAATCTTAAAGCACAGAGGCTGGCCCTGTGCCCTCTGCCCGGGGAGGCTTGTGGCTGCTTTCAGAGCAGGGGAGTGCTGGGGAGGCTTGTGCCGGCGGCTCCCGGGCTATTGTCAGGCAGAGCCTGGTGCCGGCGTGGCCCAGGGGAGCAGCGATGGACTCCACTAGCAGCCCTTGCAGAAAGACCCTTTTATTTGCATCCAGTGAACACAAGTTTTTTCAGGGCAGGGCTGGAATGGGGCCAAGCATGTGAAAGTTGAAGCTCAAAGCTGCCTGGAGAGTGAGAGGTTTAATAGCTTGCAGAAAGAGGATCACGTCTTTGGGCAGAGCCTGTGCTTGCTGGCAGCCAGCCGAGTAGGGGAAAGGTAGAGCCCTGCTCATGCTCTCCCTGTGGCACTGAGACTCCAAAATAATGGGGTTGGGTTGGGTTGGGGCGGGAGAGGGGGAGGCAATGCAGGCAGCTCTAGGCATGCCCTGCCATCCCTGAGGATGGGTGTTTATACCAGGTTAGTGACCTCCCCTGTGTTGTGGCTGGAAATCCTGTTGGGTGAACGTGGAGCCTTAGGCAGATCCAGCCTTGTTGTGTTGCTTGGCTAAATAAAGGGGGAGGGGAAAAGAAAACACAAGAGCAGTTAGGAGGGCTTGTTCTGCTGGTGCCGTTCAGATGTGCAACATGAACTGGGACTAACAAGCGTGTTCCTCAAACAAAAAGATTGAGCAGAGGCTGTTCGAGCAGCTGCATCTCATTCAGCTGCTGGAGAGTCCCTGTGGCACCAGGGGAACAAGGATCGAGTGCAGCCAGAGCCCAGAAACGAGAAACAGGCAGGGATGGAGTTGACTTGTGCGTGCTGGGACCACGAAACATCCTGGCACCATCCCACCGATGCTGGGAGATGCAGTGGGAGAGGAGGCGAGGAGCTTGGAAAGCCCATCTTCCTGCTGAGCAGGGGCCTCTGGCTGGGGCGTCCCCTCCTCTGAGCCTGGTTTGCTTCCCTGCCTGCATTTACCCAGAACGTGGGGATATTCAGGATGTACTCAGTCCCTGCATTGCTGGGGGACTCTGTGTGGTTTTGATCCTTGATGCACAATACCCTCAATCCCTGTGTCATGAGTTCAGGGTAGGGCTGGGGCACAGCTCATCCTGTGGTGCACTGATGGTGGCACTAGTCCTGCCCTGGCATTGCCCTGGGGGTGCAAGGGATGCACCTGCCAGCTGTGCTGGCTGTGGGAGAGGGGCTGCCTCTGCTGAGGAAGGGAAATGTTGTGAGGGGAGAGGGAAGCGAAGGGAGGAATATGTTGGAAATGGGTGAAAGGTGATGGCAGGTGTCATATTTCTGTCCCCTGGGTCCCCCCCCTGCCCCCGACCTTCCCTCCAACTGGGGGTCTGCTCTTCACCCCAATGCAACATGAAGGCTCCCCAGTGAGGATGGGATGGGGCTGCTTTTGCTGTTGGCAGCTAAAGGCCCTTCTTTCCCCCTTCCATCTGCCCCCAGGAAGCCCCTGGCTGTTGGAGAAAGCCCTTCTCCCTGCTGCTGCTCTGGATCATGGTGTCAGTTACTGCAAGGGGACTCCCACAGCCAGCACCCCAGCACAGCCCAGGGCTTGTCTTGAGGTTTCTTGTCTGTCTCAGGGTCATGCTGACAGCAGCTGTGAGCCAGGGTAGTCAGAGCTACAACCCATCTGCCCTGGCTTGGGGAGAACAGGCCCCCTTTGTCTGGGCGTGATTGGGGCACCTGTCCCTGCTGACAAAGAGCCCCTTGACTGTGCAGCAGCCTGGGGCTGAAGTCCCTGCACATCCTCCTGTGGCCTTTTGACTCAGGTGTTGTAACAAGTTCCCCAGGCTCATTTCTCTGGAGTGCTGTGGGTGGTGGTTCCTGGGTGGACTTTTATCAGTTCTGTTGAAAAGGTGCTTCGCTGGCAGCTCTGGGCAAAGTCCGTGTGGGGCAGAAGGACCATTCTGGGGGATGGAGGGGAATGAATCAGGGTGTGGCTTCACTCTGGGCAATCCACTCCTGCAATGAGCTGGGACTCCTAGAGTCCACACCCTGCCCCCTCCTCCTTGCCTTAGTCACTGTATCTTGGAAAAGGGGTCACCCCAACCTGGCACTGTGCCTGCTGGTGGCAGGTTGCCTAGCAGGATGTCTGGCTGGGGCCACCACAGTTGCTGGGAGAAAGAGGTCATGTGCTGGATACTCAGCCACCTTCCTGATGTCAGGACTTTGTCTTTCTATCCCTGGGATCCCTGGACCCAACTTCATCCTTGTGTGGGATGGGGATGCTTGGCCATGGTGTTGCCCCATGCCAAATGGGCTGCTCCTGTCTGTGGGTGTAGAGGGACCTGGAAGAAGTTACAATCAATACCTGGGAAGCTCCTTTGTCCCTTCTTGATGAGGAGCCCTGCTCTCCAGCTGAGGTCACTCCAGCATAGGCCAAAGCCTAGTTTCTGCCTTGGATGAAAGCCTAAGGAGCTCTGCTTGACTAAAAGGGAAGATGTGGGGTCACTGTTGCCCTTGATTTTACATGTTTTACTTTGCCTTCTGATGTTTATGGAACTCAGAGATGAGTTCTCACACTTTTTCTTGTGAACAATGAGATGTTTTCATTCTTCTCCTCCAGGAGGAGCTTCTTGAGTGATGGTGATAGTCACCAAAGAGACTGAAGAGGTAGTGACATCTTTGACCAATCTCTTGCCATTTTTTACAGTTGTATATATTGGAGTCAGAATTTTGAAATAGAGAGAATTCCTGCTGACCTCGGCCTCATCCTTTCGTGTCCTGTTGCGACAGGTCACAGTGTTTAAAGATGCTGAAGTCAGGGGCCGTTGTCCTCAGCATGTGTCCAGAGCTACAGCCACTGCTGTGCACAGCTGACAGGGCTTGTGGCCAGGGCTGCAATTGCTGGGGCCATGGTAGGAGCAATCCGCTAAGAAAGTGAGGTTTGTGGCCATCTCCTCAGTTGCTGTTTCCTTCCCCTGCAGAGCTCCCAGAGGGTTGCCACCAGCTCTTCCTGGCTGGGCAGCAAAGCAGCGGCGTTTTCCAGGTGCAGCCTGCAGGGTCTCAGCCCTTCAAAGTCTACTGCGACATGACGGCAGGTAAAGCTGTGCAGTGTCCCGCAGCGCTTGGGAGGGTGCTCTTGTAAATGGAAACCCCGAGTGACTGTGTTTTCCCTTCTTACAGAGGGTGGCTGGACAGTGATCCAGAGGCGCATGGATGGCTCTGTGGACTTTGACCAGCTGTGGGATGCCTACAAGAATGGCTTTGGAGACCTTCGTGGTAGGTGGATGACGATGTCTGTGTTCTCTCTGTGGGATAAGGGAAGCTTAGCAAAAGTTATTCCCCTTGCTGGCTCTGTGCTGGAGCACAGATGTGGGCTGAAGCAGGGGGACACTGCTTGTAGAGCAGGGGTCCTTGATCTTCCTCATGTGTCCTGCAGATGCCAGACAGCTGGCATCAAGCTCTGCAGCATCCTAGGTTGTCCCATTTGTCTCTGGAGCTTGCTCGCATCTCTGCTTTTCATGGCGTGTTTCTGCAGCCAATGTCATGAGTCTTATTTCAGGTGATTTCTGGCTGGGCCTGGAGAAGATACATCACCTTGTCCAAGAGGGAAAATACAATCTCCTGATTGAGCTGGAAGATTGGGAGGGGAATTCCCAGGTGGTTCAGTTTGTCTTCAGTCTTGGTGGTGAGAGCACAGCCTACACACTCAACCTGCTGGGGCCTCTGTCTGGAGAGCTGGAAAATGCCATTGGGGAATTCAGGCAGCTGCCCTTCTCCACTCGGGATCATGACCATGACCTTAAAGCTGACACAAACTGTGCCAAACACCTCTCAGGTCAGTCTGAGGTCTTCTATCCCAGTATGTGCACTTCCCTTTCAGCCCTCCATTGTGGTGGTGGTGGTCCAGTGGGACACAGACCCTGTGGTACTCGACCTCTTTGCTGTTGAGCTGGTCTTGTCCCCTACTTCCCTGGGACAGCTGCTTCTTTGTGAGGAACTGTGCAGGGAACCAAGAGGGAAACTGAAGCTGAGGCAGGGTTCATGATTTAGGTCTTGGACCAAGCATCTGTCCTCATAACAGCTTTGCTGTCTGTCACTTTGCTTGGAACCTTTTCAAGCAGAGCAGAGGCCTCTCTTGCCCTGGCTGCTGAAGGTTTTTCAAACAAGGGGGAGCAGCCTGGATTTGCAGATGCAGCCTGAAGTAATGTAGAATCTGTGAAAGGTTTCCCAGTGCACAAGACTCCTTGACTGTACATGAGGTGGTCTTGTAAGATCCTGAAGCTCTGGAAAAGTGGGGGAAATAGGGGCATCAGCTGCCTTGAACCTGGGTTTTTCTGTCTGGAATTTCTATGAGTTAAAATTGTCTCTTCATTGCCCTTGTAGGTGGCTGGTGGTTCAGCACCTGTGGCCATGCCAACCTCAATGGGAAGTACTTCCGCTCCATCCCCCGGCAGAGGCATGAGCGCAAGCAGGGCATCTTTTGGAAGACATGGAAGGGCAGGTACTACCCCCTGAAGTCAACCATCATGAAAATCCAACCTGCAGAACTGGAAGCAGAGCCCTAAAGTTGCTACTTGAGACTTTTTCTGTGGAGCATGGACCTGAGCTCCATCACTTGGTGTTTACAGAAAACAACCTCCCCTTCCTTGGTTAGAAGTCCTTTAGAGGCACGACACTGCTCCTTGCTAAAACAGCTTCACATTGCCAAAACCCCTGGATGGGAGCTCCCAAATCTGAAGAGGAGCCCCAGGAGGGAGATTCACCTCCAGAGTATGCACAAGGGTCTTCTAACCTGCCATGTGCTGCTGCACGAAGTTCAAATTGTCTGGTGCTTTGTATCCTGTCTTAACATTTTTGTACTGTGTTGATGAGCTGGGCCTGGGGCAGGTGGGTCATGTGAAGTGTCTCACTGCTCTGGATCACAGCACTGGGTGTGGAGCCTTGCTATGTCCTGTCTTTCACTGTTGTTCCTGAATGATGTGTTCCTACATGATGTCCCATGTACCCTCCTGTGAGAGCCCCTGGAGCCTCCTTCCTGTGTGGAGGCTAGGGGCAGTGAGCCTCAGGCAGCTCCATCTGTGCAGCTCCTGTCCCCCTGAGGTACAGGGCTTGGTGGGAGGGCTGAGGGTGACCTGTTCAGGATGGGAACTCAGGCTCACTTGCCTTGCCTCTGAAGACCTGTATTTCTGGCTGGGCTGGAATTTGCTGGGAGCTGGGAAAACTGCTTCCAGCTCTAAGGCTGATGAGTGAGATCCTGCAGCTGGTTGCCTGAGGGGCCAGCTCCTGGGGAGATGTCTGGAGCCTGCCAGTGCTGCTGGGGGTGGGTAGGATGAGCAGTGGAACAGATACCGAGCAGGGATGGTCCCTGGGTGGGACCAGCCCTGCTGTCAATGTCAGGTCCCCAGAAGTAGGGGCTGCCTTCTTCCACCAGACACTTCACACTTTGCAGAGTGACTGGACCTGTCCCACGTGTGTGTCCCAGTACCACAAGGCCAGGGGACAGCAGGGTTTCTCTGCAAGAGCCACACTTCATCAGGTGTGTACCATGATGTATGGCATTACCTCTGCCTTTGGGATGGGTGTTGGGGGAGAGGTGGCCAAAACAGGTCCCTGAAAACTTATAGGCCAAGCTGCAGTCTTGGGGCTTCCCAAGCATCCTGCCCTACTGAAGTCATATTGACTACTCTGCTAGAGCTCCTAGCTGCTAAATACTGTACATAGTTTTTTGTAGGATGTTGGACCTTGTTGATGAATTCCCTGTTTCAATTTGTTTTCATATTTAAATGCAGTGTTAATAACAATGTGGTGTAATTTATAAATGTTGATGTTGGAAAGGAAAGCAAGTGTAGTTTGTGTATTTTAAACTTTTTTTGTACTAAAGTATCTTTTCTGAAAATGTCTTTTAATAAAAATAAGCCTTTAAGTGTCCTGCCTGGATTATTTTCCTGATGGCAGGTGTGTGGGAGCATTGTGAGGACTCTGCATTTGTAAACTTCCTTTGTTGGAACTGTGACCTGAGCACTCTGCTTGCTTCTGGCCTCCATGTTCACCTGTAGCCTTAGGGAGCTCTGAGAAAAATTGCTGCTATAGGGCCCAGCATCTGGTTTTAATCTGCTTGAATTGAGTTTATGGGCTCCTTCTTTTCTTCCTGGAAACTAAGCTGTGGGGCAGGAAGTTTATAAGTGCTGATGTGTTGGGTTTTCTTATGCCCTGATAGCAGACCTTTGAATGAAGAGGCTATTCCTTGGACGTGGCTGGAAAAACCTGTGCCAAATCTGAAAATGTGTAGAGGCTGAGGTCTGGATGATCCAGGCCCAACAAAGTCAGCTGATGAGGACAAGCCCCACTAAATAGCAGCCGTTTAGCTGCTCACACCACATGTGTGTAGTCATCTACAAAAGTATTTATTGTAACTTCTATGGGAGAGATTACAGATGTAGAAATGAAATGATCTGGGGATGGAGCAGGCGTCTTTAAGGTGATGGGGGTAAATTCCAGCAGTGTTCCCAATCCCATCTGTTTTTTTTCTCCAGCTCCAATACACTAGAGGTGGAGAAAATCATAGGTGCTTCTCTGGCTGGTCAAGGAAGGAAGAGGAAAACTGCTTGTTGCAGGAAGAAGAGATGAGACTGGTCTAGTCCCCTGAGCAGCTCTATAGATATCTGATGTATCTAAATGTGGCCCCAGCTCCACCATTTGCCCTGCTTCCCTGAGGGAAATCCCAGGGTTAATGATAGCTCCAAGCACAACTGTGCAAACAGCCCATTATACCCAGCTCTGTGCTCACTCCTGCATTCAGAAATGCATTTTTAATATTCTCTTTGCTTAATTCAAGATATGCTTAGTCCTTGAGTGCAGCAGCAGATACTGGAGTGCATATTTTAGTCTGGATTGCTAAAGTGATGAGACAGAGGTGGGATTTATGCATCAAATAGATGCTGGTGAAGGAGCTCTTCTGCAGTACCAGGAGTTTTTTTGCAGACTTGAGGTTTGGTGCATTTGATCTACAGGAGCTGCCAGCCACTACCAGACACCATCCAGGGTTTGGTAAATGCCAAATGGGTAAATCCTAAATGCCCCAACTCTTGCCTATCCTAGCGATCACAGCTTCTGCTTTCCTGTGTGTCTCAGTCTTGCCTCTTCTGCTGCACAGGTCTCCACATACTGTCAGTGTCAGTGCCACCCGTGCCCCACGGCCATCGGTGCCACACTGGAGCCCGTGGCATCCCCCGGCCCCTTCAAGGCCCCTCTGCAGAAGCCAGTTCTGAGTCTGTTTTCATCTGAAATCATCCACCTCTTTCATTTTTAACAACCATTTCAACTGCAGTTCGTCGCAGCATCTGGGAGCTGCCACAGGGCTCCCTCCAGCGACAGCGGCAGACCCAGCACGGCGCTGCCGGAGCACAGGCGTCCTCCAGGTACGGAATGCTGCTGTTCCCAAAACCAGCCGTGGGTCCTGCAGGGGAACCTCATGCCAGCAGCTCCTGGTGACATAAGCCCCCGGGGACTTCAAGACCCCCCAGCAAAACTCCAGTGAAGGCTGATGTAAGGGATGCTTTTGAAGGTGGGGATGATGTAAGACCAAAGGCTGCAGGGTTTGGACAGGGTGGGATGGGGTTTTTGGGGCCAGCAGCACTATTGGACGGGGTGTGGCTGTGCTCCAATGGGTGGCACGGACCTGGTGCGCCCCTCAGTGCCGAGCTTGGAGCCGTCAGTAGAAGCAGATCGGCCCAGGATTCTCGCACAGAGCATCATTAGATCAAGATGAAGTCGTGCATCAGGCACCCCCAGCCCAGCACTTGGCCTCACCAGCACTAGCAAGGGTCACACTTTCAAAGTCAGCCCCTGGCTCTCAATGCCTCAGGGTGCCTGGCAGACACAGGAGTGCCAGGACTCTCCTAGTCCTCCCAGTAGCTTCAGCTCTTCTGCTGGAGCTCAGCAGCACTGAGCACAAATTGAGTTTCTGGTGGATGCGCCTGGCACAGCTTTGCACTTGCACCTTTACCAGGGACACTTCCCAAGCAGAGTGTTCTGGGGCGGCTCTTGACCGTGCTCATGGATTCCCAGGGGTTCAGATACAACTAAGATGTGGAAAGAGGAAATTCTGGCTCAAGAATCCCAGGCAGGTGGCTGTGTCTCTGGGATGCTGCAGGGATTGAGGCTCTCAGAGCGAGCTTCAGTGTCTTAGGTGACCATTTAGAGCAAGTTTTTATCACATTAGAAAAAGAAGCAGATGGCATAGACCTGACAGCTCTTCAGGGTGTGGACCCCAGCAGAGTTTAATAAAATATTTGGGGCTAGCAGGACCCCCGCTGGCTGTTGAGAAGCACAGGCAGTGCAGGTGGCTGAGTGTGCGGCTGCAGTGAGAGCTGCAGGGTGTGGTCGGGGTGTGTGGAGAGTCACGGGGGGCCCCTTTGGAGTCTCTGGAGCTGCTGCTGTGAAGGGGCTTCGGTCCCAACAGTGACAGTCCAGGGCAGTGCCAGTGGGACACCCAGAGTGGCATCAGACCCGTCGGACAGGAAACTTTCCTTAATAGTTTGTCGATCCAGATGGGATCCACAGGCCACCACCTTTGCAGTCTTCTCCAAGCAGACAAATGCTGCTACCAGCTGAGTTCACCTGCATCTTTGGAGCAAGGAGGAGACTGAGTGTGGCTGTTTAAATTCCCTGAGCACATTTGCTAAGAGTGGACCAGGATCTCTCTCTTGGGGCATCATTTTGTTCAAATTTGGTGACACTCCTTCAGGGATTGGAGCCTCTTGGGAGGCACACACAGAAGGCGGTAAAGTATATTTTTTTAGCATGTAAAAACGTGGTTCGAGTCCCTCTTAGCGCTTGAAAAGGTGAGAATAAGCCACAGCACGGAAAAGAAGCTGCCCTTGGTCGAGGCCGTGCAGAACAATCCTCCGCTGTGCCTGGAGCGGTGCGCAGCGATTCCCGCTGCCGGCGGGTCCGGGCAGTGCCGGGCAGCGCTGCAGTGAGGCCGGCGCCGTGTCCGCAGCGGGCTCCGAGGGGACAGCTCTGCCCTGCCGAGGCAGGGACTGGCGGTGCTCGGCTGGCTGGGGTGAGCTGGGCTCGGAGGAAAAAGGTTGAGGAAGAGTGGTTGAAGCATTTTAAAAGATACAATGGAAACCTATTAAAAAGCGTGGGCTTAGAAACAGTATTTCACGTTTGGTGACTCCTTCAAGAAATTTTAATCGAAGAGTTGATTAAAAAAAGATTTGTGGGCTTCTGGAAAGCTTTTGTTCCAGTTCCCAGGAAGGCCCTTGTCTCTGGGGCACAAACATCCACGGAGGGAGCTGCTCTCTCTGGGTCACTGTGCACATGGAGCCTCCTCAAAAAGGGGGATTCGGACAGATCTGCATTCAGAGGGACCTCAGCTTCCAAATGTGTGCTGCTTGTGTCAGTTTTCCTGGAAAACTTATATTTTTTGTGAATTCAGATTTAGTTGTAATTATTTGAATGCATTGTTGGAGTGTAAACTAGAAATACCATGGAGCATGTTCTTCAGGTGTGTGTCAGCTCACACACCACTTTATTTTTTATGTATATGAGATTCCCTGTGGACATGCACTTGCTTATAAAGTTGCTATTTTTGTATATTTATTTATAAAAGCACATTTTTCTGCATATGCAAATGCATATTAGGTGAGGGGATGATAAACATACAAATAATATTTGAAGACTTCCCCTAGAATAGGGAGAACTGTTGTAACTGTTCTTGAAGATCTGGTATGTTCTAGTCATGAAGGGAGGGCATCACTTGTGGCTGGGACTAGTGGCATGTGCAAAGCAGCAGAAAATCTTCTTACACTAATATTATTTCTATTAACTTGGGAAAACTTTCATTTTCTTCCAGGACAATGGCCAAAAAGTCCTGCCTGAGCACAAAACTGCTTCTGTTGCCTAATGCTTTGTATTGCCCCTTCAGTGAAAAGGAAAAGATATTTGCTGCTGAAAAAAATTTATATGTACATATATATGTGTGTGTGGGCACATAGGCATAAAGAAATGGCCCCTGGAGCAGTAACATAGAAAGTAGGACCCCACCAGAGTCACACACTCCTCAGTTCATCTGGATCCAGTTGCAAAGGGAGCACCTGTCATAAGTCAGTGGCAGCACCGGCAGCAACAACATTAGAGAAAAGCCACCCCCTTACCCTGGGACATCCTGCAACAGTCCATGTCCCACAAAGGTAGAGATACTGTTGGACAGTATCCCACCCCAGCTCTATCACAACAACAAATCCTCCTAACTGCACTCTTAAAAACATGAAACACCTTGAATCCAGTAAGTCGAATGCCACTACTTGATGATGAAAAAGCACATCTCCAGTCTGAGCAAGGGATGAAGATTTCCATTAACTGATGTTCCTTCACATAACCCAGATCTAGTTCTGGGCTCATCCTGCTACCTGCGAGGACAGTGATGGTCTGGGTAGACCCTCCATGGGGATGCACGAGACAGGTAACAGAAGCAGAACTGCCCCCAGCAAGGAGGAGCACACAGGGAGCAGCCTTGGCTTGTGCTGCACATCTGGGAAGTGGGAAATGGGTTAACAGCTATACATTTAATACTTGATATGCTTTTGGTCTTTGTCATGCAGCAGGAATGTTATGGGAAGAGCAGGGATTTTTCACATCAGCAGGACAAAGAGTATCCAATGGAGAGGAAATACGCAGTTTGCTAGAAGCAGTACAATTCCCCACAGAAACTGCTGTATTACTTGGCCTGTCCACACTAGAGGCATTACAGGGGTTGGCAGAGGCAATGCCCCAGCTGATGCATCTGTGAAGGCACAGCCAGACAGCCTCTGGGATGATGTGCCACTGACTTTATCTAATGGTTGTCCAGAGTGAAAGGCCCAATTTGACAAAATTTCAAATTATGAACGAGAAGGGCAGCTCAACAGAGGGAAAGAAAGGATGGGAAAAGTGGGAGGCAACAAAAAATGATGGAATATGGTCAGCTGAAGGAAAACTGGTCTGCCAAAGAAATGTTTAGTAACTGTGGTGAGATAGTTTCAGGGTAAAGTCTATGGAGGGACAAAAACTGTGGGCAGGTCCAGGAATTTAGGCCGCTGCAAAATAAATTACTAATAGCTGCCCGGCTTGCCCGAAGTTCTCATTTAACAGACCAAGCTCAGAGGTAGGAGGGTTACCGTGGGCCTGCTTCCCTTTCCAGTGGCTGCACAGAGACTATGGACACTTTACCTCCAACTGGGGACAAGAGTTTTTTGGTGATGGTAGAACAGCGGCCAGGCTGGGCAGGAGCCTTTCCAACATGAAGGGCTGACACGTGAGAAGTAGTAAATACCTGGCTAAAGGAAGTTATACCTGATACACAGGGTTCCAGAGCTTCTTGAAACAGACAGAGGTGCTCATTTTACATCAAATATAATCCGTCAGCTGTACAAGTCCTTTGGGAGAGACAGGACATCACCCACAGTCTTCAGGAGAAGTAGAGAGAATTAATAGAACGTTAAAAGAAAAGATAGTGAAAATATGCATGTACACTAATCTGAAATGGCCAGAAGCCTTACATTTAGCTCTGTGGGATGTCCAGAATACTCCATGATATGCCATAGGGCTGATACAAGCAGAAATTCTCTTTGGAATGCACTTAGCTATGTCAGGATTTTATATCCCAGCTATGGTTAGCTTATTGGATGGAGATGGACCCCATATGTCACATATGCAGAAAGGGTTCAAAGAACAAAGTATGCTCAGTGTTATCAACTCTTGCCCCCTGAAATACAGGTACATTACATACAGCCTGGAGATGGAATTTTAAATAAGGTATTTTGTAGAAAATCCAAATTAGGACCTAGATGGGAGAGGTAACGCTGTTTTACTGTGTTCCTATTTTGTTGTTAAAGTTACAGGTAAGAAAAAGTGGATATGCTATTCTTACATCAAACAACCAGTAGATGATCTGTTCCATTATTTTCACTAGTGGTGGCCTGTGATCAGTGTTGGGCTGTCTTGGGTTATGTTAAAAAAAAGAAAAAAAAAGTTTATTCTATTTCATCTGTTGAAACTGATTCGGGAGGTGTTTTTCTTTATCTCTTGTAACTTCAGGGGCCGTTGCCTCCTGATAATGTACCTGCTGTTAAAACCAGGTAGGGCATTGTTCATTATCTCTTTCCACCCTCCAGGGGACATCTTCTGGTAATGGGCCATTAAGGCTCACCACTGACATGACACATTACATCATCCCAGTGTTCCTTATCTCCTCCACACGGGATATCTTCTGGCTCAGCAATGACATGACACATTACAACATCCCACTGTGATATGCCCCACCCAGTGAAGGGAGCCAAGCCATTCCTACCAAGATAAAACTGAGACGTAGGTACGCTGGACACTGGTTTTTCCACTGGATTCCCGAAGGATGACCGGACCATCTGGCCATTACTGGACCCTTTTCTACAGGACCATCTCTGCTCCAACAGAACTACATCTGCAACTGCAGGCAGGCTTACTTTGGACTGCTTCCAACACCTTGACCAACAGGGTGTCAGGTTGCATTTCTGACTTTACCAGGGTTTATAGAATTTTTGTTTGTTTGTTTGTGGTTTTTTAACTACTACAACATTTGTATTCTTAATATTTTTAGTAAAACTGTTATTCTTAGTCCCAAATCTTTGCTTGAAAAGCCTTTAATTGCAAACTTATAATAATTTGGAAGGGGGGGTGGATTTTACATTCTCCTTTCCAAGGGAAACTCCAGCTTTCCCTGGCAGACAGACATGTGTCTTCCCAAACCAAGACATGGGCCCGGTTTTGTTCAGTATCTTTACTGATGATCTGGATAAGGGGATTGAGTCCACCCTGAGTAAATTCACAGATGACACCAAGATGGATGGGAGTGTTGATCTGCTGGAGGGTAGGAAGACCTTGCAGAGGGATCTGCACAGGCTGGATCAGCTTGGGCCAAGACCAACACCAGTTCCTAGGTCCTACACTTTCGCCAGAATAATCCCCTGCAGCCACAGAGGTTTGGGGTAGAGCGGCTGGAAAGCTCTAAGCAGAGAAGGGCCTGGGGGTGCCGGTCAACAGTGGCTGAACATGAGCCCAGGAGTGTTTAGGCCAACAAGGCCAGTGGCACCTGGCCTGTACCAGCCACAGTGTGGTCAGCAGAAACAAGGAGATGATTCTTCTCCTGAACTTAGCACTGGTGAGGCAACACTTTGAGTCCTGTGTGCAGGACTGGGCCACTCAACTCAGGAAGGACATTTTGGTGCTGACTGTGTCCAGAGAAGAGCAACAAAGCTGGTGAATCATTTGGAGCAAGTGTCTGATGAGAAGCAGCTGAGGGAGCGGTGAGGGCTCAGCCTGGTGAAAGGTGTCTCAGAGGGGCCTTCTTGCTCTCCGCATCTTCCTGACAAGAGGGTGGAGCCAGGTCGGAGTCAAGCTTTTCTCCCTGACAGCCAGTAACAGGACAAGAGGACATAGTCTCAAGCTGCACTAGGGGAGGTTTACATTGGACATTAGGAAGAATTTCTTCACAGAGAAGGTGGTTAGACAGTGGAATGGGCTGTCCAGGGAGGTGTTGGAGTTGCTGTTTCTGAAGATGCTTAAGAAAAGACTGGATGTGGCATGCAATGCTCTGGTCTAGTGGACAAGTTGGTGCCCAATCACAGGCTGGACTTGGTGGCCTCAGAGGCCTTTTTCAACCTTAATGATTCCGTGATCAACTGGTTGATAAATAACTGGCTTCTGAGAATCCTTTGTGATTTTGTGTTGGTAATCTTTTAAGTATTTGTACAAAGGAGTCTATGTTGTACTTCACTCTGTTGGCCTTAATTCTGTTATTTTTTTACTTTTGATAATGTATATAAGAGCAGTATTCAAATGTCTTGAAAGTATTTTTCTTTTTCCTTTCACTATATTAGCAGGTGTGCTAATGTATGCTCATACATGCTCCATTAAAACAAAGGGAGGGTTGTTGTGGAATGCTCCAGTGCCCAGCTCAAGGAGCTGCAGCACAAGCTGCAGGTTGTTCTAGGAGTGGGGGGAATGGCCTGAGTCCTCAGCAAGGACCTGGGATGTGGCACTGACCCTCTACCTGACCAAGGGCTCAGGGCCCTAGGGAGCCAGATGAGGGGTGGCCAGTCACCCTTGGACTCTGCAGGAGCCAGGAACAGGAGCTAGGCTAAACATCAGCATCAGGATGGGCACGGCCCAGGGGGCTTTGTCTGGGGTCCCTCCCCAGGGGCACCAGCTCGATCTGTTCTGTGTCGCTGCACCACAAAGGAACCGGAGTCTGGACTGCTTTGGGAATCATGGGGCCGAGCTGGTGAGAGGAGCTGGTCTGTCTGGGAGTGTGGGGAGTCACATGGGGTCTGTGGGGTCACTGGAGCCACTGCTGCTCATGCTTCACCCCACATTGTCCCAGGATAGCATCCCTCCTCTAACACCAAGTCATCATCTCCACTCCCTGCAGCCCATATTAAAACCCTGTCCCAGGGGATTTTGAAGCTGGATGGCACTCACAATGGTACCACCATCATGTATTTTTCTTTAGAACTTACAGCAAGAACTCCCAGGCATTAGAAGAAGAAAAGAAGAAAGTGATTTCCATCCAAACTGATGAAAAATAGCTCTGGTGTTTTTTTAGGTCTTCCTCCACTAGTGTGGAGCTCAGAACTAATAAAGTTACTTGCAATAATGAAAATAAGATGTTTTACTGCTACTGTGCAGAGCAAATCAAGAGAAGCAAAGACCTCCTTTGTAGACCAGCAGAGCCACCCTCCTCTCCCTCCTGTCACATAGCCTCTCACTGGTTGCAGGATTATCTGCTGTGGGAACTCAGCACAGGATAATAGCCCTTCCTAGAAGACTCTGCATCCAAGACGTTCCAGAATTGTTCTTCCTGGTGCTATTTAAGTGTTCATCATTGGATGCTTAACACCTCTGGGTATGCTTTAGTCATCACTCACCAATGCATTTCACTAGGGTCCTGCAGGAAGAGGAACAGCATCAACAGGAGAAAATGGTAACAGCTTCCTCTAAATCCTGGTGCTAAAAGTCCCTTTGGCATGCGAAGGATTAAAAGTCCGATGCTGCATGTAAGCACCAAGACCCCTAAGAAAAGATTCCCTCCCCACTCCTTCAGCAATCACCGCCTGTCACAGAGGAACAACTGGCCCAACCCATTTCTAGGCTGGAGATGCATTTTTCCTAGACCACAGGTTCTGTGAAATTTTGGCTTTCCTTCCCTGCTGCTTCGATTACCTGATAAGCAACAGGGATACCTAGATACCTTGGCAGTGGGCTTGTAGCGTGCTTGCAGCATGTTGCTTCTCACCCATTCTGAGAGCCTGGGTCATTGACAGACTGGGTGTCACCCGGCCAAAGTGTCACTGCTGCCTCTTCGTCTGCCCCCACTCATTTATTAGCACTTAATTCTCGAAATGGGACCTCTTGGATATCACATGGTCCTGTCTGTCCAAGGTGTTCATGCGTCTAAGGGCAGCTGAGAGCATTTCAGTGCCACAGAGTCTGGAGGGTCTGAATCTGTCCCCATCCCGACATTGCTCCCACTCTGAGCATCTCTCAAGGTCAGCAAAAATAAGTCCAAAGCCAAATTTTCCCTCACCATCGTCCCAATCTTGCTGCTGCTCCCTCTGTGATACTGCAGTCACACTAATCTTTTAGCTGAATAAATACTCCTACAGGGAAGAAGTAGGGCAGACCTGTCACAATGAGCACAGCCCAGAAAGAGAGAAATGTGTGACGAGCAGAGCCGCTTTCCTGCACATCACAAGGGGAGGGAGGGAGTCGGCAGTTTCCCCCCAGGGGTTGTCCAACCACAATCAAAGGTGTCAGGCCAGTGATGGGACACAAGTGTGCATAGGTTGTATGGGATCACGAGGAGGGGGCCACCAGGGCAGCAAGGAGCCTGCCTCGAGCTCCCGAGTGGCTCTGTGAGGCTGGTCTTGTACCCTGGACAGCGTTCCCAGGATGAGTAGCTGTGACTCTGCTGTCGGGACGGTGAACGATGTCGCACCTGGAGCCCACAAAGCCGAGGAGAACACGGTGTTTCGCCGTCACTGCCCGAGTGGCCACGAGGTCTCTGGCTGTGGTCACTATGCCGCTCAGGAAACTGCCTAGAGCTGCGCCAGGCAAAAAATAGGGGAAATGTTTTCCTTGAACAATTGTGTCATCGTGAGCGCATGTTTTTGCCAAAACAGCCTTTTCAGCTGGTGTTTAGCAGGAAGGTGGGGCCAGGAGCGCCGAGCGGGGCAGGGAGCAGCCCGAGGGGAAAGCAAGGGGGCTGGGGCGGGGGCTCTAGGAGGCAGCCGGATGTCCTGGGCCGCTGCTGAGGGTCTCCCCACCCGTGTGTCCCGGCTCCGGCGCTGTGCTGAGATGCGGGCCGAGCGGGTTCTCCCCCCGCGCCCAGAGATTACACCACCCCCCAGCGATCAGGGGTCGCTCTCGAACGGGGCGAAACTTCTCTCCTAGCCATCCCGCTCAAACCAGGAAGGGCCCCAACCTCCTGAGGGCCATGCTCCCCTCCGGCGTAACCCCCCGCCCCGAACACACTCCCCCTCCTCCGCGCCCCGGCCGCGCCCCCAGAGCCCCCGCCTCCGCAGCCCCGCCCCGGCCCCTACACAAACCCCGTCCCCTCCTGCTCCGCCCCGCCCCTGGCCCCTCCTCGTCCCTCAGGTTCCTAGCTCGGGCACCCAAGCACCGCCCCTCCCCACCTGCATCCCTTCGATTGGGCGACGTTCCCGCCAGTCAGCGGAATTATCGTCGTTTATTGGCTGTCCTTTACGGGTCTGGCGTACTGTCCGCCTCCTGCGGGCTCTGGCGGGTGCTGATTGGTCCGTGCAGGAGCGCCCCTCCCCGGCTGGGCCGCGGTCGGTGCCGGGCAGGCAGAGGGTTGGCGCCGCCATCGCCATGGGCACCCGTGACGACGAGTACGACTATCTGTTCAAAGGTACGTGCTCCGCCGATCCACGGCCGCCGCACTGCGCCAGGCTCGGCCGGGACCTGCGGGCCGCGCGGGCCCGGGGCGTCCGCCGCGGCCGTGGTTCGCTGGGCGGCCTTGTGGGCCCCCGGCCTGGTGTGGTGCTGGAGTAGCCCCCGGGGAGCGGCGGGAGAGCCGCAGGGCCGCCGCATCCCGCCCTGTCCCAGTCCGCGTGGGCCTCGGCCCGGCAGCTGGTAGGCTGCGATCCCCGCGGGCGACCGGAGTCGCGGCGGGGAGCGGGCGGGCCGCGGGCCGGGGCTGTGCCAGTGGTTGTCCGGAGATCGGCCGGTGTCGAGCCGGAGCTGCAAAACCATACGCTTTGGTGGAGATTCCTTCGCAGGTTCCCGCTAAGCGCCGGTGGCCGGAGGTTGGGACAGTAGCAGTGTTTGGTTTTGCTGATGAATGTTTTGCCGCCCCTGCCCCTTCCTGTGACATGTTGGGTTGTCGGGGTCTCAGTGCTTCTCCTCCTGCGATGGCTCCGGGGGTATCATCGCCGTGGGGGTCATCCCGTGGGATGTCTTCGGGGTTTCTGTCCGGTGGGATGTCTCCTCAGGCCGGGCTCCTGCCTATCCAGAGGCTCAAGCTGACCAATTTCCCGGAGCAACCACAGCTCTGCCTGTGAGGCCCGAGGAGTAGTGCAGGTGGGTGTACCCCCTTAATCTTTGGTTTTCCAGCCTGTTTTGCACCAGATCTACTGTCGGTAGAGTGGCTGAAACCTTATTTTCATCCCAAGAGTTGACTCTTAGGGAAGGGCGGTGCTAATGGTGGCGGTGGTGCTCTGTGAGGGCTCTGGGGGTCACTTGCTACTGTGACAATTTCCCAGGCGTTTGATGTCTTTGTATCTGGACTCTCACAAGGGCGTCAGTGATTCCGAACTTGTAGACCAAAGGAAAGAACGGTTACTCATCTGTGGGAAATATTTTATAGAAGTATTTGCCTATTTGCTTTATTTGTTTTACAGTGGGTTGAATCTTGAAGACAATGGGGGTGAAAGCCCTTATTTCTTCTCTACCTATAAAGCAGAAGACCAGCCTGTAAAAATGTAGAAAACTGTCTGAGTCTAAAGTAGTTTCCTTCTGAAGTCTGTTTCTCAGGTGGTTTAATAGGCAGGAACTTGAAAGCCTAAAAATTGTACTTAGTTTTTTCTTTTTCTTAATAATCAATTAGATAGGGAGAACTGCATTTGTTGTTTAAAAATACTTGCTTTGAAATGCTTTTTTAATGTTATCTGGGATGAGACTCAACCTGAAGCCATTTGGTCAAGATCAGTGCTGTGGTGATACTTGCACACTTTGTAGCACTTAATAAAAAACAGGTGAGAGAATTGTCCTTTTCTGTGCATCTTTTGGGAGGGGTCGTTGTGTGGATTTAAAAAAAAAAATAGGGAAGGGTTTCTTTCTGGGTTGGATTATTTATCTTTTCCTTCCTCTGAAGCTTTTTGGGACTAGATAGAAAATTATATAAATGGGACCAGTTGGGATGAGGACTCCGCTGTGTGACCAACTCTCCTTTCTTTTCTTTCTGCCTCCTCCAGTACTGGAATTAAGCACTAAGGACAATTGCCATAATGATGTCCAGGACTTTGGTTGGTTTGTGGTTTAGCCCCTTCTTAGCTACACAGAGGACTTTTGAACTCTGTTCTGTCAGTCTGTGTAGTAGTCAGAGGTAGAGATTATGGTGTAGGAGGATCTTAGTCTGGGAAAGTTTATTTTTATTAATTTAAGGCTTGACAGTTTCCCCTGCCACCTACTTCCAAAGGACAGCATGTAGCAGGCAATGACTGACTTAAGGTTTGGGAGCACTCTGGGGATGTGAGTGATTATAGTCAAAGCTGCTTTGCTGAACTAGTGCTTCTTTGTTCCCAATTTCCCTTTTTTTCTGTGCGCATCCCTACAGAATTTTTTATTTTATTGATCATAACAAAATATTACTTGTTGCCAAGGTGCCTTGTTACCAAAGAGCCAGCGTTTGGGGGAAGGAGCCAAACTGTGTGTGCAGGACTGTGTGCGGTAGTGGGACTGCGAAGAGCTTGTGGGTGTGTTCAGTGATGTGACCCAAGTGAAGACAGCAGTTCTGGCCTCTATTCCCAGTTAGTTTTATAGCAGGGATGGTGAAAAAGCAGGGACTTTTCAGGATGAGTTTTGAATGCGTTGATTTGGAATTGAATTAATGACTTTTTGAGAGCTGTTAAAAATCTTGGAAGCTTTGTACCTATTGAATGTGAGCTGCACATTATTTTTGCTCTCGAGAAGATTAGCTATCATCAGTGTTTATTTTAAAAATTAAATCTGAGGTTTTGCAGATGTGTGCTGGCTCATGAAAAAGGCAGGAAAAATCAGCCACAGGGAAAAAGAGCTTTCTTTTACTTTTGTGGGAATTTAGACTGCTCTGATTAGTCTCCACTTAGCAAAGGCTGTGGTTATTAAAAACAAGTACATATCCTATTAGTCACCAATATCTGGCAACCTTATGTACTTCAGATTTATCACAAACTCGGGTTTGATGGTCTCTGCTAGGAGGAGTCTTAATCTTCTTAATTACTCAGAAGTATATATTCATTTTTCCAGATTAATAAATGAGTGTATTTAAGATTCTGTCATAACTTGATATCTTTATTTTCCCTTTCTTACCAATGATGTATGGCACTGGAATTTTAATTCTGACTTTGGCTTGTTTTGTACAAGGATCTCAATATACAGGGCAGGTGTTGGGGGTGGGATTGTGCTGTAGTTCTGGATGTTGTAGACTCAGCAGAGTGAGGGTGATGACTGAGGATGGGTGATGTGGTGGTGATAACACACACAGTGGCAGGGCGTGCTGGAGGAGAGAGTAAATCAGGAAATACCGAAGGAGCAGTATTCAGGATATAAACAGGCCACTATGTGAGGCTTGTCTGTGTGCATAGAGCCATCTGAAGATGGCTGGTGCTGGTTATTGGTTCATGTCACTTCCAGGATGAAACCAGTGCATCTTTTCATCACCAGTATGGCTCTTAGGGGCATTTGGAGAGTGAGTTCCTCAATTCTGGTGAGATGTGTTTAGAGAGTATGCAGACTCTTAAGCTGTCATTTGGAAGTTTTTTCCCTACTCTGCCATGACTTCTGAATTTAAACAGGCAATACTATGTGGTAGCCTGTTACCAAATTTAGAAACTTTCCCAAGGTGTAATCACTTAGTCCACAATGTTAAAGGTACCTTCTTGCTCAACTCCCAAAGAAAATTAGTTAGTGGCTTCTGTCTGCATGTGGGGCCCCCAGTCTTGGCATCTTTCTCCTGAAAGTGCAAATGCTCTTCTAGTGCTCAAGATTGAATATTAATAAGAAGCACTTGGAAACTCTAAGAATGCTCTTTATTGAATTGGGATCTGGTTGCCTTCCTTTAACTTCTGAAAAATGCTCTCCTAGAAGCTCTGCTGGAATGTGGGGCAGCACGGTGAAGGGGGCCTGCCACAGGAAACCAGCCAAAGGAGCGCAGGACCGCTGGAATTTTCTTCCAGTAACAGATGGAGTTAATGACCTGAGAGCCATTTGCATGGTTTATGCCCCAGATTGATACTTTTAAAATGCCAGAGCCTGGGAGATGGCTAGAAGGTGGAAAGGCTGTGCTTTCTCCAGCTGCACAGTCACGGGACAACAACTCCCTTCGGAAACAGTTGAAAGCCTCAGAGGTCTTCCAGTCTGGTCTAGCTTGTGTGGTGGATGTTCTTACTTTTGGTTATGGCCAGGGCTTTGCTGTAGGATAGCGCCTACTCCAGCCAGCAGGTCCCTGTGCAAGATGGGTGACCTCTGCCTGTACTTGGAAGGTCCCATGGAATTAGTGATGAAAAACTGTTTGTCTGGAAAATAAAGCTAACAAAATCTTAGAGTTGGAACTTGTAATAAAATCGTTTTTAATCTATCTGTTGTCATACCCTAAAAAAGAGTTTAAGGTGTTTGCCAAGGAAGGCAGAGCACCATGAGGGGCTGGTTTCAGTTCTCCTGGCTGGGGAGATGTAGTGCCCTGCCACGATGTGCTGGCTGGCTGTTCCTGCCTCTGTTGTGTTTTGCCTGTTCAGCTGTGCTAGCACAATTGTCTGTCTGTGCTGTCAGGCAGATGAGATGCTGGCGGGGCTCTCCGGGGCATTTCAACAATGCCCCTGTGCAGCTTGGGAGCTGTTGCAGCAGAGAGCCAGAGTCCAGCAGCAGCCTGGGAATGTGCTCCAGGGGTGGGGTGGCAGTGAGCTGGAGCAGGGCACTGCCAGATTTGCATCCTCAAACAACGGCCTGAGCAGAGGGAAGCTGTAGCAGCACTAAAAGACAAGTATGATCCTTGGCCCTGGGAGGACACTGGTGAGCTCATTCTGGAAATGCGCAATGAGAAGATTCTTCTGTAGTTGCTGGGGGGAAATTGAGAATGCTTTTTTGCCCATGTCTGCTTTTCTAAAGGCAAAACAGACCATGCAAATGAGGAGGATCAGCAAATCTGTACTTAGAACTGGAGTAGGAAATATTCCCAAGGTTAAAGAAGATCACAGAGACTGGCTGCCTTTGTTCCTTTTGCTTGAACCAGGACACTTGAATTCCAAAGGATGTGTGATACAGTGTTTGTGAGAGGAAGGGAGCATGGCTCAGCTTTGTTTCTCTCAGTTGTTTCTTGCTCTCATGGATAAGCCAAAAAGTAGAGAGAATCTCCTGCCACAAGTTGCACCTTTGTTTTCACAGTTCCTTTCAGGAAAGCTGGGCTTTGTGTGCTGAAGATCTCTCTGCAGTTACATTTTTGTGTTATCATGGCAACACCACGTGTGGAGGCAGAGGTTTCTAGCTCATCTTTTCTCATGCAATCTACTACAACTTGTTTTGCTGGATGAAGTTCTGCTTTGCCTTGTATCTTTTTAGTAGTATCAAATGTCTCCTGTTTTCCCCTTTCTGTGGTGAACATATTTATTAAATAAATTATTGAAATAAAACACCTTATATTACTCCAACAGGGACTGCAAATAAATGTTTACTTACCATGTTTTTGGTTTTTTGATAAAAATAGAGAACACTTATACTGTGTTTTGTTGGGCAGACAGGTGGCTTATTGCCATGTTCTTGCCTGTAGTGTTTCTTAAAATGTGGCTTGCAGCCTTCCTGTGCCAAAGGTCAAGTATGTGAGGGGCATCTCTTACCTCTGCATGCTGCAGTGGTTGGGGCCTCCGAAGTATTGTTTGACTTCAACAGTTGCTGTAGCAATTTCTCATTTTCACTTCTGAGGACTGGGCAGTTACTCACCACAAAACAGCTTGGCACTTCCAGAGTTGGAGAAGCAAGCTGTGCCTAGTAAAGACTGCAGTGTTGTCTATGTTGTCTCTCCTGTGTTATCTGACTGTGCATTTCTGGTGAATGCTATCTGCCAGGCTGCACTGCAGTGTGGGATCAGTGCTGGTATGAGAAATTAATTGTGAAAATAATGTCTTTCCTTTCAGTTGTGTTGATTGGAGACTCTGGAGTTGGAAAAAGTAATCTTCTGTCACGCTTCACACGCAATGAGTTCAATCTGGAAAGTAAGAGCACCATTGGGGTGGAATTTGCCACCAGGAGCATCCAGGTGGATGGGAAGACAATAAAAGCCCAGATCTGGGATACTGCGGGCCAGGAGCGATACCGCGCCATTACCTCAGCGTGAGTACTGTGTCTTTGCTCAACAGAATTCTAGCAGAGATTCTGCAGATAAGTGTACGGATGGAGAATGAAACAAATTTGGCACACGTGACAAACTCATTGTGACAGACTTCAGTGTGGATCCAAGTCATAAGATAGCAAATACTTCTGTGTTCCCTTGATTAATATAATGAAAGTAATTTTTAGATTCTCATGTTACTATTATAGAAACAAATGACAACTTAAATCAAAACTGTGGCAAATTCTTGTTTTGAGTTTTGTGATTTGGTTTTTTGTCTGCGCTGAATGTGCTGCGTTCATTATTTGGAGTGAGTGTCGTTTCAGATGGAAGCTGGGTACTGTTGGTATCAAGTTTTGGTCTAAGCATGTTGGCTTACTGTAACACCTATGGCTTCTGCTTTCAATTGCCCCCTCAGTCTTGAGGTTGAGGTTATTTTTAGGAAAACCTGCAGCCACAGAGTCCCTTGAAATCTCAATAACTTTGAATTACTCACATCCGTGAAAACTAGGTTCATGAGCGCACACATAGAGTAGCCAGGAAGTAGGAAGGCAACTATGATAGTGCTGGCTGTGCAGCATTAGGTACAATCCCTGGAGGTGAGAAGTTTTTTCACCTGTGGGACCTTTTTAATCCACACAGTGGCTTGAGGTGTACCTGTTTCTATGCTGGCAAAAGTATCTGTCAGAGGACAAAAAGCAAACCCTTTGGGTCAGGCTTGGTTCTCCAGAGCATTTTCTACTAAGTGAGTTGTTTTTTTGTTATGTTACAGGTGTGTATTAGTTTTTAAAGGTAAAAACATGTTTCTGAGTAATGCACAGACTGAGCCATTAAACTCAAGGTAAGGGGAACTTTGTGAAGATGGGAGAAAACCAGGAGAGCCTGGGTCCCGAAGGGAGCAGTCTATAGGGAAAGGGGTGCAGAAGCAGACGTGAGGGACAATTTCAAATTGCATCTTTTCTGGAACTGTTAGTGTGACTTTCAGAAATTTTTTTGTGACCCTTGCTCTTACTGTAAAAACTGGTAGTCTAATCTGGGTCGACAACAACAGGTTTTACTGCTGGTAACTAGTGCAGCTGCAGTCCTGTGATCCTGCCTCACCTTTGTGCTGGCACTAACTGCTGCTCAATGCATCACTCAGCCAGTTCAGCCTGCTCAGCCAGCAGAATGCCAAATGTCAGGGAAAAGGGGATATTTTCTGCTGACTTGGTGCCCTGACTCAGTTCAACAACATGTCAGACAGGTGCTGGCAGAACTGAGGAGAAGTGGTAGGATGGTGTAGAGGAGACATAGTGGATGTTACAGGATTGCTGATACAGATTGGCTTGTGCTGAGCTGAGCCTTGGCTTGTGTTAAAATGAGTCCAAACCTGCGCTGAGGGGGCAAACTCTGTTCCTGGATTAGAGGTTTGTGGATAATGACAATATAGCCCAGAGTCCCCCTTTAATTTGTAGGAGGGACAGGAGATATTTGAAGGATCAGGAACAAATACTGACATTTTATTAAGGGCTATTTTCCTAGCAGAAAGTTAGGTTGTAACTTCACAAAAACTTCCCAGCTATACTGATTCTGCAGTAGTGAGTTTTCCTGCACATGGTTGGAGCAGACAGGACATTTTCAGTTCTGGTTTCTGCAGGCTCTCCAGCATTTTGGTACACACACTGGATATTTTTTTAGAAGTGCCACTAGAAAAAACCCTGCATTTGGAACTTGGTTTTAGGCTTCAAAACCACTCCAACAACAGTATCTGCATTGGCACAACTTTTTCCAAAGTGGAAACCAACTGTTCGTTGGTGTGGCTGGGACAGAGCTCTCACTGAAGGGCTGTGCCTCATGGTTTCAGATATTACCGCGGTGCTGTTGGGGCTCTGCTTGTCTATGACATTGCCAAACACCTCACCTACGAGAACGTGGAGCGCTGGCTGAAGGAGCTGCGAGACCACGCCGACAACAACATCGTGATCATGCTGGTGGGCAACAAGAGCGACCTGCGCCACCTCCGGGCCGTGCCCACTGACGAGGCCAGGGCCTTCGCAGGTTTGTACTGCGGCTTCAGGGGCCTGGGGGATGGTGCCTGCTGTGATCACACTGTTTTGTCCGGACCTGAACACTCATTTCAAGTGTTAGTGTGAACTCCAAAAAAGACACTTAAGATGTTTTGTTTTGTTTTAATTAAAATATCTTGATTTATTAACTAGCATGTGGGGTTGGTTTTTTTGGAGGGTTTTTTTTGTCATTTTTAGTTTGCGGTTTTCTGTTGTTTATTAAATCTAGTAGTAGTACATGTTTTTGAAACACTGTCCTTGAGCTGCCTGATAGCTGAAGATTAAACACTTCCTGTAACAAGGCCAGAAACAGTAAGCAAGATTTAGAAGAGAAAATCTCACAATAAAAATATAAAATATCACAATACAAAATATCCGTCCTTCCTTCCTAGAGATCTTCTTCTGCTGAATAGGTATCAATGTGGACAGCTACAAATGAATGTTGAACCTTCTCTTAGATGGGGTGATTGCTGCTCTAGAGCACTAATGCATATAGTAGTGTCATCTAGTCACACTTAAATGCAGCGGTTGTCAGACTTGAAAATTACCATTTGCTGGGAGAAGTCAAGTAGGTTATGTAAGATGCTGCCACTGCATTTCTTCTCTCTTCCTTACCTGGCAGAGCACTGGTCAGATACACTTTTGCCCTGAAAGGCCTTGGGAGCATTCCGCTTTTGTGTGTCTGTCACACAACGCTTGGAGGTGGAATGTAAACATGCAACCTCTAAAATACCTGTAGAAATATTACCAAGGCTTGCTTATACACATTTTCTGAAGTTTGCTGGTAAGCAAGTACCCTGAGGGTGATAGAGCTGCTTTAAATTTTCAGATGGAGGAGAAGTGACATTTCTCTAAGAAGCAAAAAAGTTGGTGGGTGCCCCAGATAGTCTATTACTTTGGTCATTTGGTTCAGCTTCTTACTTCTGACTTCTCCTAGGGCTGTTTTAAATTGCTAGTGGTGGTCTAATTGTTGCTGTTTAAGCTCCATGACTGAAATTTGCCTGTTCCTGGGCAGGCAATACAGAATCATTATAGGTATGATATTTGAGTGTTAATTACTTTCTTTTTTAATTTAAAAAATAAATCTTTTGCATTTTAAGAGGAAAGAAGAAAACAGACTGTGTTCCGGGGGTCATTGTTATTTGGAAGTGGGGTCTGATTAGGAAAATATAGGTCTTTTGAGCTTTTTGGGGTTGCAGAGAAGAATTGTGTCTCTGTAGCAGGTGACGTGCTTTTGCTGGGGCTCTTGCTCAAGGTACCTCTGCGTGTGATGTGTCGCCAGAAGAGAATGATACTTTTTGTTGCTTGACTGAGCAAGGGCTGCAGTGAGGAAAATGTTCTTGCGCTTTGGGTAAAGGAGATGTCACTGAATTGCAGCGCCAAGGTGTTCCCTTGTGCAACAGGGAAAACAAAAAAAAATACTTGGCCCTGGCTGGTTTGGCTTAAAATAAAAGATAAAAACCTCAAAGTAAAAGTGAAATAAAGTGTTATTAAAGTTTTTAACTGAACTACTTATTTATTACAGAAAAAAATAACCTGTCTTTTATTGAAACATCTGCTCTGGATTCAACAAATGTAGAAGAAGCCTTCAAGAACATCCTTACAGGTATGGTTTGTTATGGATTCAGAGAAGCTACTGAGGTGGTTGGATCTTCTTCATGGGCATGTTTTATAGTTTTCTGGAATGTTTTGGAAATGAGTGTTGGGAATGATGGTTAGTTTGCAAGCTTTCTAATCTCACTGTTGTGTTCTGCCTCCCACCCCATACACCCCTTTCTGTCCCAGGAGAGAGTTTCTGTCCCCTGCAGATTTCTATCTCCCAATGTTCCATAAGTTCAAGCTGCTGCAATAGCACTATTGTAAAGGAACTAGCAATTGTACTTCCATGCCTGTACAAAATCTCAGCAGTGAAGCTCCAGCCATGCTGTAAGTTAAATGTTCCAGTATCTTTTCTGGCACTAAAGCAGACTGGTACCATTTTCAGACTACTGAACTCTTGTTCTCAGCTGATAGCAAGGGTTATAGGTGACTGCACCAACAGCATCTTCTGCAGAGAAGGACCTGGGGATTCTGGTGGATAACAGGTTGCCAGTGAGCCATGAGCAGGGACACCTCCCACTATCCCAGGTTGTTCCAAGTCCTGTGGAACCTGGCCTTGACAATTCCAGGGATGGGGCAGCCACAGCTGCTCTGGGCAACTTGTGCCAGGGCCTCACCACCCTCACAGCCAAGAATTTCTTTCCACTATCCCATCTAGCCATGTCCTCTGGCAGTGGGAAGCCATTACCCTTGTCGTGGCACTCCAGGCCCTTATCCAAAGTCCCTCTCCAGCTCTCTTGGGGGACTGTAGATATTGGAATTCTGCATTAAGGTCTCTCTGGAGCCTTTTCTTCTCCAGACTGAACAACCCCAACTCTGACTCTGAGGTGCCCAAGAAGATGCAGATAGGAAAAAAGGGGTAGCCAAACTGCCTCTATAGGTAAAAAGCCTGTCAGACAAGGAAATTGCTTGATGTATTTGCTGCCCAGCAGATCTATGCTATTAGAGCCACTAGTGAAGCGGCTGGAGTGTGAGGCAGAGCCGACTGCCCAGAGCTGGAGCTGGGCCAGTCTCGCACCATGTAGCCGATTTGCAGCTGATCTGGATCACTTGGCTGGATCTGAGGCAACTTCCTGGCATTTCAAGACAGTATTTTTTATTTTAGTGGTCTGAGTGTAGTTCAACAGTCACCATCCATCCTGTCTTCCCTTGCAGTGTTGTCTTGAGACTGATCCTGGTTAGACATGCTGGCCTGAGGCCACTCTAGGAGAGCCACAGTGCTGTAACAACTCAAGCTGAAGTCAGGCCTGAGCAAACTGAACTCACATCCCTCTCTCTCACAGCATCCTAGGCTCCCAAAGGTGTTGAGATTGTCTGGTTTGGGTAGCATAGGCATATGGATAATAAGACTGAGAAGTCCTGAAAAGGCTATTCCTAAAGTGATTACAGCTGGGGGAGAATCATCCTTCTAAGAGAGGAGAAGGAACCTAGGAAAATGTGCTGTCTAGAGTAATGAGTTGGGAACCACCACAGGGGACTTGGTGGAGGGAAGAGAGTAGGAACAGCAGGACTGGAGTTTCCTTACTGGCCACTTGTTTGGGGAATCACTAAAGACTGGAAGAAAAAAAAAAAACATGAAACACCCCAAAGAGATACTACCCCAAAGCAAAGAGGGCTTGGTAATGAATCTGAACAGCTCAAATTCAAATACAGTACTGAGCAGGAAAGAAAGAGGGTGTGACAGCCTCTGAACAACCATCCTCCTCCTTTTCAGCAAAGATCTGTAGGTAGCCAGTTGTCTTGGTTTGAAAGACAGATATCTGCTAGGGAAGGGCAGGACCTCCCCAGGAAGAGAATTCAAATCCCCTCCCTCCAAATTATTATAATTTAGAAAATTACAGGGGCTTTCAGGCAGAGGTATGGGGTAGGAATAACAGTTCTCTGCTAGTCTGTATAACAAAGCAAAACAAACAATAACTACAGCATTAACAACAAAACAGAACCAAGAACCTTGAGGGCTTTGCTTCACAAAACCCAGGGCTGTTTGGTGTCGGTGCCCCTGCAGGACTCTGAGAGCACCAAGCTGGAACGGTGCAAAGTCCCAGGCTGGTGGCTGGAACGGCA
>VZSR01001846.1:419167-445822 GCA_013398615.1 Brachypodius melanocephalos | reverse complement strand
CCAGGCCGGGCCAAGACGGCCGGGCCGGGGACCCCGGCGCCCTGACAGCCCTCCCGGTGTCCCCGGTGTGCGGCGCCTCTCGTGCTCAGGAGCCGGAGCCGCGCTGCAGGTCTCGGGCCCTCTCCCGCGGAGCGGCTGCCGTCGGCCCTGCTGCCCGTACGGGCTCCGTGCGAGACGCTGCCGCCGGTACGGGCTGCACTGTGTTCGCCGTGCGGGCCCTCCGCGCCTAAGCCGCGGCCCTTCCCGGCTGGGCCGGGCCCGGGCTGGGCCGGGCCCGGGCTGGGCTGGGCTGGCACCGTCCCCCGGGAGCGCTGGGCGTGTCGTGTACAAACATCACCAGGGACAGATGTGTCGGAGGTTTGAGAAGCGGCGTTTGTTCATTAGATTCTTCTTCCCTGGGTTATTAGGAAAAGTTTCCTTTGCCAGTGGGCTCTCGTACCTGTTTTTTCATGTGTTTGAGAGCGTTCTGATGCTTGTTTGCCTCCTGAGCACACGGACACGCTGCCTTGTGTGCAGAGATTTCCCAAGAGAATGAGCTCGGTGTCATAGCACGCTGAAGAGGTTGCTGCAGTCCTGTGTTGGAGCAGCTGCTGCTTTCCTCCGTGGTGTAAGCTTAGAGTTTGTGATGGACTTTTCATAAACTGGCAATCTTTAACTTTTTGTCTCATTTAAACTCAGGTTTCTTGAGTCAGCTGTCTGTGACAGGCCAGAACTGCTGGTTTATGGGATTTATCCAAGGGACAAGCCTGTGGCTCTTGTACAGGAAGATGATTGTTACATGGGAGGTGTTTTTGTTGCAGCCTCAAGCACTTGCTCTTGTTAAACGTTCTAGATCTGGTGGAGGGACCAAGATTACAAACCAAAATGCTGTGCAGTGGCCTTGGAGGCTTCTGGAGTGTGTGGTTGCTTGCATGTCGTGCCCTCAGAAATGGTGCCACCAAGGCATGGGGTGATATATCTGCATTGCATGGTACTGCTGGACCAAGGAGAGTTCAGGCTATTGTCCTCTTGGAGGGAGCTGTGCAGAGCTCAGATTTTGCAGGCAGGCAGGTGGGGTGTTGCTCATGCTTGGGTTGATGATGGTGAACTGGAAGTCTCAGGGTTATCCAAAGCAGCTCTGGCTTTTTATCCTGCTTGTTTGTATTCAGTGTTCTGTCCTGGCCCTGAGGTGTGTGATGAAGATCCGTTAGTGGGGATGTGATTCTCGTCCCACTCTGTGCCCTTTATTTGCTTATCCCTAAGAGACTGTTTCTGTCCTTCTCTTAACCCTCTCTATTACCAGCCCTTAATTTTCCTTGGCACTCTCATTCTCTTGCTCCACTCTCCTTCCAACAAGCATTTATCTCTGTGTCTTTTCCTTCTGATGCAATTTCTAGCACTTTTTTTCCAGGTTCTTGTTGAGAATGCCTGTGATGTCACTGTGGTCAGCCAGCTGCATTGGCTGTGGCTGGTCCCCTTTGTCACTCTGCTTGTGGGGACATAAACCCCTGCTTGGCTGCCACTCACATGTGTGCAGTATAATCCTTTGAACAGCTGGACATTAGTCTTGGCTATCCAAGGCTAAACTGTTTGAATACTTTTCTGCATCTCCAAAGGATTATGCAGGGGAATGTTTGGAGGCTGGAAGTACCCTGGTTTTTCAGGTGTGTTTGAAGCTGTAATGGTGTGTTACCCTTCAGAAACAGAGGCTCAAAGGGAAGGAAGCTGGGACTCTGAAATCCCTTTGTCGCATGCACTGTGACGGTGAATTTAATAATTCTGGTTGAGGACAGAATGTCTAACTACCCCCAAGCACATGCTGGGAAGCGTTGCAGGCAGCCTGCATCAATAAGAAATCTAAACTTCACCAAGAGCAGACCAGGTGGCACAGGGAACGGTCAAGTCTGAGCCTAATGTGTAGTTCATGGACACTCTATACCAGCTATAAAGCTGGGGGTGTCTGTGTGTGGTTAGCTGATCAGCACTACTGCCTAAGTGGAAACAGAGAATGGGATTGGAACTAATGTTCCTTGTTTTGGATGTGTTTGCTTTCTTTTGCTGTGGATTGCACAAAGGCTGCAGGGTGAGGTCACCCTGTGCTGGACGCCAAGGGGACCATGCAAATGAGCAGAACTACAATGTACTGACTGTGAGCAGCTTCCGACAGAGTTCTTGCTTTCATGTATGCTGGGAGAGGGCTTTTCCTCTTTTAGGTGATTGATGCTGGCCTGTGAACAACTGTGGAGTCTGTAGTCCGATATGGAGAGCCACAATCTTCCCACAGAGAGAGGTCTCACTAGAGACAGCCTTCCCATGGTCTCGGGCAGTGTCCAGCTGCCAGGCAGCCTCAGCAAGGTGCAGCTGGGAGCTGCAAGTGATTCAGCTCTCAGCAATGATTTCAGCTCTGCCTTGCGAGGTTATCCTAGGCCAACTCAGGGACAGAGAGACAGAAGCACCACGTAGCTATTCCACAGGGTAGCTTTGATTATTCTGCGAAGGGGTGGCTAGGGGTGGCAGCTCACAGTTGAGCAGGGTAAACTCTGGGGTATTTATGGAGGAAAGTAGGGGCGGTACCAAAGGGGAAGAACCAATGGGTTGGAAAGGTATATCAGAGCATTATGGGTGCTTTGCTCTGACCTGAGAGAGAACTGCCTCATCTAAGGGTTCTGTTTTCTCCTGAGGGGTTGAGATGAGCTTATCACATTCCATTCAAGGGACATCCCTCTAGGGCAGAGGCCTGGCAGGTTTATCCACCTCCACGCTTACCCACATCAAGCAAGTGTAGGACATGATGTTTGCCTGGGAGGAAGTAAGTACTGTTTTCTTGAAACAGCATGACCAAAATCAAGTCAAAATGCATCCATGGCAAGCTGAGGCTGGGTATGGACTCTGAGATTCTGTGAGTCTGAGGGGGTGTTGCAGGTCCTCAGGATATAACTTTGTAGTAGTTCTGCAAGTAGAGGCACAAAGCAAAATGGGCATTTGGGATCCTTTTTCACTACTGCTTAAAATATCTTGGTTTTTCACACTAAGAACACAGAAGCTTTTCTTAGAAAATGAAGGGAGGAATCCACCATTGTGAACTATAAACTATGAGATGAGTTTATTTTTTCTCCACTTGACTTTGACTCAGCTTTGGATATTTGGAGATTTCAGAGTTTCCATTTCCAAACTGGTTTTTTTTTTTCCCCTCCAGACTGAAGTTTGAGCTGGTGTGTTTCTTCTCCCTCCCAGTCTAATTTACTCTGGTTAATTTATGCTTCTGCCTGCTCTTAGCTTCAGCCTTTCCCACAATAGAGAAATGGTCTCGGTTACTGACTCTTGTCTCCTTGGAAGCATTCTTGGCACATCTCAGTGAGTGACACCTGGGCACACAAGCCATGAAGAAAACTAAGCCCTGTGACTCTTTTCTGTGAAGGAAATGAGCACAGCATCAAACCAGGGTAGGCAAGTGCTCTCCATGAAGTCTGTGTACGTTAGCTTTCTCTGGTGGCAAAATGACGCATTAGTCTGTGCTGAGGTTTATCAAGTGTGGCTTATCAAATTTGTGGCTTATCAGCACAGTTCATGTCATGCACATAAACAGCAGGACCTCCACCTCTCCAGTCCTAGTCTTGTTCTCTGTCGAGCTCCAATTGTAGCAGGTGTTCCCTGGAACCTGTGTCTTTGTGCTATCTTTGCCGTAAGTAGACCAGGTCAGCTGTAGCTCATTGCAGCAGCAGTGCAGCTCAGCTGGGAGAGGGGGTTTCCCACTGCAGCTGGTTTGGGAGAGCTCTTGGCTGCTTATCTTGCTGGGTGAAAGCAGGGAAGTCACTACTGGGTGTCTTAGGGTTTTGTGCACCTTTCCTGGGGGCGAAATGTGCCTCTCCCACTGTGCAGTTACAGCCTGTGAGAACCCTAAGGTAAAGTGAAGGTAAAGTGCAGAATGAGGAAATCCTGAAAGCATGGACTGCTGGTGTGTCCTGAGGCAGGGACTGAACCCTGTGCATCCTCCACTGCGGGGAGCAGCCCAACAGGAGCTGTACTGACCTGCAGCCCTTCCTACCCATCAACCTTGCAAATGCCTTTCCTGCCCCAGGCCTCTCTAGAGCAAACAGTGTTACAGTTTGGAATCTGTCATTTGCCCTCATTTCAAATAATTAGGAATCTGTAAGTTTTGTTCCAGGTTTTATGTAGCAATTCTAACTAAGCTTTTCAATTCCTGATAGAATCTGAGATGATTGTGTGTGATTAACCTCAAGAAGTGCTGTAACTGCTGCTGCAATTTTAATCAGTTGTTACAAAATTATTGATCAAAGCTGAAGGAAACATTCTCCTCCAGTTCCTAGAAAGAGGGAACAAGAGACAAGGGGCAGCACTGGTTCAGTAAATAAAAGCACAAACAAATCAAACTTACCTTCTCAAGCACTTTTCTGAGAAAAGGAGAATCATTCAAGCTCTTGGCTTGAATAGGGCTATCTTTGTTTGAAGCTTTGAGAGCTTTAGTCTTCTTTCAGCTGAAAGCTTTTTGGGGTTAGATTTGAGAGTGGTGGGAGGGGGAAAGTAAACTTCAATTCTGGACTGTTTTCAACTTACTTCCTGCCAGTTTTTCTTGTACTTCCCTGCAGACAAGTCAGACAAGGCCTGTGTCCAGAAGAACTAGAAATGCAGCCTAAGCAAAACATTGCAAACTGAACTGAGAGAGTTTTGCAGCACAGATACCAATTGTTTCACTTGAGGATTGAGGAGGGAATCTTTAGCAGTAAGGAGTGGGCAGAAGGGAGACACTGCAGAAGGTGCAGTTGGCTGGGATCAGTGAATCCTCTCTGGCTGACCATGGGGATGCTTTTACTTGGTGTTTGCTCTGAAGCTCTCCGGAGCTGGGTGGTGAGTCCCAGGCTGCCTCTAGTGGTGCCTTTGCTGGCAAGCTCTTTGAAAGCTGGATGTTCTGAGGAGATTTGTGATACAGTTAAGATGAGGAATACAAATAGTCAAGTTAAATTCCAGATCAAATGTCTCCTGGGAGCTGAGTGTGCTGCAGTTGTGCACCGGCTGCGCTGCTCCGAGCAGTTGGGGTGAGCAGGGCTGCTGCGTGCTGGGCTGGTGGTTTGTTCCAGCTCCAGTTAATCTCCAAGCAGAGCATTGTTGTTTGTATAGCAGTGTAAATGGTGCTTTATAAACCAAGAAGGAAAACACTGAGGAAATTGCAAGTTCTTTTTGACCTGGGCTTCCCAATCCTGAAATAATGTGTCACATTCTCCTGAGTCGTGCCCTTCGAGGGACTGACCAGTTCTGTGGTGCATGGGTGCTGCAGTCTTGATCTCGTGCATGTGCTACACTAAAATTCTGTTTCCTGAGGTATTACAGATGGAAAATGCATTTGTTCTGAACAAACTGCAACTGCCTGGCAAATGACTGTGCAGGACTGGGGAGCACTTGAGCTTTGACCTTGCTGCAGAGGTTGCCTCTGTTCAAAGAGGAGCTCGCTGAAGCAATAGAGCTGGGAAGCAGAAGTGTCTGCTGCTGGTGTTTTGTAAAGGACATGGGTGCAGAGAGGTGTGAGAGGCCACACGGCTCTGGTGCCTTCAACAGGGCAGGATTGTGCTTGTGTATGGTGGGCTGGCCATTGTGTCCAGTGAAGGGTAGCACTCTGCAAGAATTATTTTGTAGGCATGATAATACATTTTTTCTCACTCTGGTGCATGGTTTCAGTTTCAAGTCTTTCTAATGCATCTTTCTTTCCTTTGAAAGAGTGATAAAATGCAGAGGGAGGTTGGTGCAGAGACTGTGTAGTTACATTATGTACTGAGTTGTGCTGCTGTTCACCTCTAAAAGCTGATGTCTTTTGAGTCCTCAGAGGAGTCGCAGGTGTTCCTCATGCCCCAGCTGGTTTTCAGTTGTTCCCTTATGAAACTTGTTATTAAAATGACTGAATTTTGATTGGAGATACCCTCTGTGAAGAATTTTCTTCTAATGTTGCAACTCATTCTTCCAGGTGTTGGTAATTAAAATGCAGTCATATGGCCTTGTGGCAGATAGCCAGTCTGGAAAGATCTGAGATAACTTTGTTCATTTTGGCATTCCAGCTGTAACATACAGCCTTAATCGTTCCCAAGCACGGCAAGAAAAAAATCATCCTTTAGGCTTCTTCTTTTTATGCTGATTTTTCTCTCAACATCTAAGCTTGAACCTTTTGCTTGTTTTTGAATATTGAGTAACTTTATTAGGCAATGAAGAAAACTTGTTTGAAAAACAGTGGGTAAATAACATGATAGGTACTCTGAAATCCAGGGATCCCTGCTGTGTCACAATTCTGCTGTGTCCACACGAGACCCGTGCCTTTGGCTGTATTTAAAAGTTGGGGTTCTCACCTGCTGGGAGCCCCGCCAAGCCCCACAGGAGCTTCATCCTTGCCAGCCAATAGTTTTCCATTGCTTCAAGACATGGGGATGAAGTGAAACTACTGCAGATGTTGATCCAATATGTTGAAGTTTTGAAGATGTGTGTGGATGTTGGTTTTGGAAAACAGCAATTATTGATCACCAAGGCTTGCTGCAGTATCTTTCTACCAATGGGAAATAGAAGTCAGATCTTGGCAATGTGTCTCCTTGGTAAAAATGGAAGTGGAAGACTATCTCTTCATCTGTGGCTGCAAACCCATTTTCCATAATATAAATAATCAAGACTTCAGAGAGCTTCTATAATATGTCTAAATAGTTTCTTTGTATAGAAAAGTTATGATTGTTTGTCCCCAGCAGCAGCTAGTGAGTGAAGCCTTGAGTTACCATTGACTGCTGCTGAGATGTATTTTTGGAATAGTGGAGAGGCAGCCCAGGCAAGTCTGGCTGTGGTCATGTGCAAACACAGGAGTCCAGAAAGGCTTTGTCCTCTAAGCTTCTGACATCCTCCTGGGTGTTACAGGGTTAAACTTGAAGCATGTGTTTTTAAACACAGCCCCAAGGATGAGGCAGGTGAGCCTCTAGAGTCAGCACAAAGCTTTTGCTGTTAAATGTGTAGGAGGAGTTTCCTGGTGTGAAGCTTTATCAGAAGGTTCCCAAGCTCCCAGAATGTTGTGCCTTGATTACTTTTTTCCCTTGCTTTTTGGGGTTTGTTTTGAGCCCAGGGTCAGGGCTGTCCTCTGCCACCAATCCACAACATTGCCCCACTGTCATCCTCTGAAGAGCAAGTTATGGCTGAAATTTTTACAGCATCTCCTTTAGTTGCAACTGCCAACCAAATGTTGCAGGCGAGGCAGGAAATAGAGAAGCTCCTTGAGAGTGAAATGTTTTCCTGTGTGTTATTAACCAAATTTTAAAATGTTTTAGAAGCTGTTGCATGGCATTAGATCTTACTTTGAATATTAAGGAATATGCTGTAAAATGCTGTGTCACTTTTCTCACTGCTCCTTGCACCCTTACTTTAGGGCTGTTGAGTTCAGGTGACTTCTGAGCACAAGACTAATGAGGTATCTTCCCAGGCCCTGAGCGATGGGAAGAGTTGCTGATGGGTCAATTGTGGGCAGATCCTGCGCAGGCTTTTTGGATACTTTTAAGGTGTAACATAGCAGACCTGCAGGGTAACTTTGGGGTGTCAGTATAAAATAATGTATTTTTAATAAAGAACAGAATAATACTGTGGATTTCAACCCTCAGCAGAAAGTACGTTTAAACAAACAAAACTGAAAACAAAGCCCTGCACAGTTTGGGACTGGTTCTTGGGGTGTTTTGTTGTTGTTGTTGTTGTTGTTGTTTGGTTTTGGTTTTTTGTTTTATTTGTGGTTTTGGTTTGGGTTTTTTTGTTTGGTTTTTCTTTGTTTTGGTTTTTTTTTGGGGTTTTTTTGTTTGTTTTTTGTTGGGGGAGGTTTTTTGGGGGTTTTTTTTGTGGTTTAGTTTTGGGGTTTTGGGGGGTTTTTTTTGGTTTGGTTTTGGTTTTTTGTTTTTTTTTTGGTGTGAGAGGGTTTTGTTGTTATTTTTGGTAGGTTTGGTTTGGGTTTTTTTCTTTTCTTTAGATTAATCCACTTATACAAGCTTTTAACAGTAGCAGGGAGCACTTCAGTCCACTCATCACACTGCATCTATGTGTATCTCTGGTGGCAGTGTCTTAATGTGTGTGGTCATTGGGGTGTGAGGGTGTGAGGCCAGATGTAGAAAAGGAGGTACTCTGCAAGTAACCCAGAGCACGGGGGCTACAGGTGCACTGGTGAGGTCAGTGCCTCAGTAGGCAAAACTGATGCTGGAGGATGTGCTGCACACCTGGGATTGAACCTGGGTCTTGTGAAGATGTGCATTAGCTGTATGAGATGGGGCATGTGGGAGCAGATGCTTAGATGTGTGCAGCAAGCAGTTCTTTGTACAGTCTCTCTTGAGGTGGAAAAAGATGGTGAGATGGTTGTAGGGCCCAGGATTTGGGAAATCCAGTTTTAGTGGTGAAAAGGAAAGCACTGATTTTTGGAAATGCGCTTTAGCAACTGAAAACCTTCAGTTCACTGGAGACACTTGCAGGATCCTATGATTAGAAAACTCAGTGTCTGTGTGCCCAAAGTGACTAAAAGGGCTTTGGAAAGCAGGCTGGGAAGCCTTGCATCCAGGCTCAAACGTCAGCTCACTTGAGCAGGGGTCAGAGTTCTGATCTGCCATCAGCGAGTGGGTTACCTGCTAAAAAATAAAAAAGTCCTTTGTGTACAGATGGGTGGGTAATGTTGGCTACACAACTTGGTTATCTCTGGTGATACCATGAGTGAGGTGCCAGGTCCTGGTTACAGTCATCAGGGGAATGGGTTGCTCAGTGAGAGGAGCAGACTCAGCTGCTGGCAGCCTCATGTGTTGGTTTTTTTTCTTGGTCGAGATGTCCCAGGGAAGCCAGTCTATTCAGGAGCTGGTGTGTACATGCTGTTCTCAAAGCAGGTGGAGCTGGTTCTAGTTCCAGTTTGCTCTGGATCCTATCAATGCTGCAGGATTGCTCCAAGGCTTTAGACTGGTTGGGATATTCATTAGTGGACAGGCCACAAGCAGCACAGCAGAGTTATGACGTGCACCTGACTGTCCCCATTATTGCCATCATTTGGCTGAAGCCTTTCCTGTTGTCTTTCTCATCTTGACTGTGCTTTTCCCTTTGTGGCTTTGATCTAGGTGTTCATCTGGCCTGCTGTGGTTTCCCTGTGGGAGAAATAACTGTTTTGTCTGTCTTCAAAGTCCACAAACATGGAGAGCAGAGCTGGGAGACCCTTTAACTCCTTGACACCTGCTTACTTCTGCTGAGCACATCTCCTGCATGGGGAGCACTGATCCAACCTGATCTGTGCAGTCTTTTGAGGGAGATTTGCCTGCCTCCTTGCCCTTTGGATGATATAAACTGGATTACATATCTCATTGCAGTGCGTGAGGACTGACAAGGGGGAGTATCTTGCAGGCATGTTTCACTTAAGCCGTGGAGTGGGATCCTGCACCAGCACCTTGGCCTCTGCCTTGGAGCAGTGACAGAGCATAAGCTGCTCTTTGAGGAGCTGGCTCATTTTGCTGCACGTTTGAGTTTTGGAATTCTAGTGCAGAATTCGCTCTTCTGAGACAACTTTCCACAGACAGGGTTTGGATTTTTTCAGTTTGAGTAACTGTCTACAAACTCAGATCTGTATGTTCTGGATCTGCTCAGAAGCTGAGGATGCACAGTGTTGCTGAGAAGAGACTTCCCGTTTATTCGCTTATGTCTAACTGTGGCAGCAGAGGAGATGTTGATAATAAACCTAGTGTATCTGAGACTTTTTTTTTTAAATGTAGACAAGAAACATCCCCAAGGAATGGGCTCAGAAAACACAGGTGCTTAGAAAAAAACAGTGCGTGGTTCAAACCAGCTGTTTGGGTCTTGTTTCTCAGCATGAGATTTTGATATTTCTGCTGTAAATGTATCTGGGGAAGGGGCTGGAGCACAAATCTGATGATGAGTGGCTGAGGGAGCTGGGTGTTCAGAAAAGGAGGTTCAGGGGGGGACCTTGTTGCTCATTAAAACTCCCTGAAAGGAAAGTTCAGCCAGGTGGGGGTCAGTCACTTCTTCCAGGTAATGAGTGGCAGGAAGAGAGGAAACAACATCAAGTCATACTGGGGAGGTTTAGGCTGAAAAAATTCCTTCATGGGATGGGTGGTCAGACACTGGCACAGGCTTCCCAGGGCAGTGGTGGAGTCACCATCCCTGCAGGGATTTAAAAGCTGTGTGGATGTGGCACTTGGGGACACAGGGGTTAGTGGTAGGCTTATGTCTAACTGGCAGTGCTGAGGGAGTGGCTGAACTAAATGGTTTCAAAGGCTGTTTCCAGCTTGAACAATTCTATGAGCACTGGGTTTGGGTTGGATGAGCTGTTAACAATTGTGAGAGAAGGCTTCGTGTTGATGAGCTAGTCCTTCAGGGATCGGGAAAGGGACTGACTTGGCTGTACACCATGATTCATGTTCCACTGGATATGGAACTGGGACCCAAGTGCACTGCAGATGTTGTCTTTGGATTTCAGTTACTTCTTTACTAACCATGAAAATCTTGCTTCTTTTCCTTCATAATTGCTGAATTACATGAGTCAGATATTAAAGCAGTGACTTCAGGTTCCACCCTGGGCTGGACCCCAACAAGGAAATGCCAAATAACTCCTGACAGAAACCCGCACGTTTCCTGAAGAACAGCAGGGTGGCCATTCCCTTCCTCTAGGGCAAGGCCGTGGGGCTGCCTGTGTCTGTCAGATGTGGAGCACAAAGGGCCTCATATAAATACTCCCAGGACACAGTCAGTGAGGGCATTTTTATTTCAGTTCACAGAATGGACTTTTTCATCTGGACTCTAAAATAACATTTGGGCCGAACAGGTGGAACTGACCTTTTTTTATTAAAAGCATATATCTTCTCATGCTTGTTTCAGTAAGAGGTTGTTAATTTTAAAGAACTCCTTAGCTTGTTTCAGTAAGAGGTTGTTAATTTTAAAGAACTCCTTAACTTGCAGAACAGCTGACTTGAGTAATTCCAATAGCATTTATCATCTTACTTTTTGCTCCTTGAAGTTGTAGAGTTTGTAGCCCTTTTGTTTTTTTTTTTTTGAGGAGGAGAAATAAGAAAACTTGCTCTACATGTTCTTTGCACAGGACAGAGAGGCTGAATCTATGAAGTTAATTTTTAAGTTGATTAAAAGATTCATGTTCGTTTTGAAGAGGATTGACCTGCCCACAAGCTCAAGCTTATTCCCACTCAGATGCAAAGGAAAGATTACAGATAGTTGCCAAGAGCAGCTTTAAAAAAGAGATTAGAAGGTCTTCTATTAGAAATTAGAAACTATTCTGTAAAGTGAGGGGATGATACCAAAGATGGCATCTAGTTCTGAGACACCACTTGAAGGGCTTTCTCCCTCTTGAATGCATGTACATGAAGAAAACTGTCCTGGCAGCTTGTTGTGTGAGTTGCTTAATTTCCAAGACATGAAATAGCACTTTTGCTTACCCAAATCAGTGTTTCCAGGGCTTCAAGGATCATGTTCTTGTACCGGCTTTTTGGTTTTTTCCTCTGTAGTGTGCCCAAGCCTCCAACCAGGAACAAGCCCTTATTTTCTTTAGTTATTTTAGTTAGATTTGGCTTAGTTGAACCAGAAAGAACTGCGGTTTCCTGGGAACGTTTGACTCCTGTTGTGCTCAGAGATCTCAAAACAAAAAAAGTCTTTCCTTGGATGGGATGGTGATTGGATGGGATTTGTTTGTCTGTTCGTACCTCCGGGAGGCAAAGATTGCAGATTCCCCCCACACCCCCAAAATTTAACAAACCTAATTGTTTTCATATATCTTATCTGGGGTTGTGGTTATTTTATTTCCTTTTATTCCTCCCCTTTTTTCCCTTTAATTGCTTTCGTTTGAACTTCTTTTATGGATTTATTTCATCTTGAAATCCAGCCACCAGGATGAAGCAGCATTCCAGCTCTGATCCCAGCAGTGCTGGCGCACAGGGATTACTGTGCATGCCTTACATAAGGCAGTCCTGTTTATAGACACAGGGATTTTGGTTTTACCAGCAGTACAGTATTGTTGGATTGTGTTCAGTGTGACTCACTGTAACCTCAGCTCTTTATTTCTGCACAGCTGCCTTTCGGGGACCAGGTTAAAGGCGATTGGCAAAACCAGGATTTTTCTAAATCTGCAGAGCATACATGATTTTGGGGATGAGATACCCCTGCCAGGGAGGAGTGTGGCTGTTTCTGGCAGCTTGGGTGAGCTGCTGCCTTACCTCAAAGGCAGAGAGGTCTCCTGTCCACACGTGGCTCGTCAGAGCCAGCTCCTGGTTTGCCATGTTGGGCTTTTCTCTTTATCTTCTCTCCATTTCTTGCATTTGCAGTTTGTTCCGTGTCTTCTCTTTGCTGGGTAAATGTTGAAAATGTGCTGGTGTGCTTTGCTGTTTGCAAGTGGCTCTTGTAAAAGTCATGATTGATCTGAACAGCTGAAAGAGAAAGGAGGCAGGCTGGTCTGCTGCCCTTCCCAGGGAATATTTTTGATGCTTTTGGGAGGTTCATATCCACACATTCACTGATGGGATATACCACAGCGGATATAGAAATGTGAGCATGTGCATTTCTTTAATGAAATAAAGAGAAAAAAGATCAAAGATGGGATGGGGGAGCCTTTTGGGCTTGGACAGTCTTTTGAGTGCTCAGAAAGCTCCTGACGGCAGCTGAGAAGGGCCCCCTGAACCCAGCCACATAAATTGGTTTAGGTGCCCTGTTCAGGTGAAACTTCATCGTATTTATGGAGAGTATGAATGTAAGTTTTCAGGGTGGCTCTAGCCACAACAGCACAAGCCCATGGGGCTTCTGATTGCCTTCCCCATCTCTGTGTCAGCACATTCAGTTTGAAAGGCTTCATCAGGTTAAAGGGTGGTTACCAGGAATTCTCTTTGGGAAAGGCAAATTTGCAATTCTGATGGTAAGTTATGTAAGTAGAACACTTGGAGCCTTAATATTATGGTAAGGCAGCCTCACAAAGCCTATTAAAGGGGACAGAAGACTCACAAATGCGTGTGTGTTGGGGCCCTGGGGTCCTGCTAACGCAGGAGGGGCTGGAGGATTGTGAGGGGTTGGGCACTCCAGGGTTCTGGGTTCTGACTGTGGTGCTGTTCCTGCAGCTCTCCCGGGTGCTGGGCCCGGTACAGAGGGGCCCAGAGCTGCCATGACGACGGGCGACTGCTGCCATCTCCCCGGCTCCCTCTGCGACTGTCCGGGAAGCGCTGCCCTCTCCAAGTCGGTGGAGGATTCGGACATCGGCCGCCCGCAGTACATCACACAGGTCACTGCCAAGGACGGGCGGCTCCTCTCCACAGTGATCAAGGCGCTGGGCGCCCAGAGGTGAGGCTGCTGCACAGATGGGGCTTGGAGCTGCAGCTGGGCTCTTCCCCTGTTTTGGTAGCTCAGGGGTACAGGGAGACAACGAAGTCTTGTTTTGTGAGGGAGTTTGCCAGAGCGCTAGCGCTGAGTGTGAATCCCCGTGAGCCGGCCGCTCCCAGGCCTGTCCTGTGCACTGGTGGCCTGGAGCTGGTGTGTTCATGGAAGCCCCAGAGCTGCAGCCACTGTCACGGCCTCGGGGACAGCAGTGAAGGTGGGGCCGTGCTTGCAGGCAGTATGCTGTTCATGGAGACCTTTGAAGGGCTGGAAGGGGAAGCACAGCCTTTGTTCCAGGAATGTCCATGGAGTAAAGGAGTGGTGTTGATTTTCAGCTGCAGGGATGGGAGGCTGTGTTGCAGGAACTACAGCATCCAGCTAGAGGGGACATGAGGCAGCTTCACTGGCTCAGACTCCTCCTGATATGACTTCTTGTCATTTATTTTGAGCAGCTTCCAGAGTAGAGGACATTTGGCAGCATTGTTCAGTCCAACTACTGAGAGCTGTGTTTTGTGTTCAAAAATCCTGTCTGAACAGCTATTTTTTTTTCAATGAGTTTGGTCATTTATGTGATGTGAAAGCAGTAATTGCAGACATGGGGGAGGGATGCAGGGAAGCTGGATGAGAGTAGAGACAAACATAATTGCTGCATCCAGCAAACCTGGAGTAGGTCAATAAAAATGTGAAAGTAACTGGGCTTGCTCTCCGGCAGTAGATAGTCTGAGTGAGAAGTTGTTTAACCCTTTAGAACTTGTAGGTTTGTAATAATTGCATGGGAAAACTGTCTGGAAACAGGTTATAAAACCCCAAGAGGATTTCTTATGTTTCTACATGGACACCAGTTTGTTTCTTTTGGTGGTGGGTTTCAGTGTCTTCCTTGTCTCCAGCACTTAGCATAGCAAAGCCAGGAGCAGCGTGACTGCACTGGAATGTTGAATTACTGATATGGTGTCTTCAGCATGCGGGAAAACTGTGTCTGAGTGTGTGTCATGTGGGAGTGTGAGCGGGCCCCCACCCAGGGTGGGAGAGGAAGGAAGGAAAATGAAGTCTGATAAGAAGTTTTTTTCCTCACACTGTCAGCAAATTTTTCATATTGGATTGTTTGTTGGTAGCCAAGGTTATAGTAATGCTCTGAGAATACAAAACTTCTCAAACAGGAAGAGAATGGGTGAAATATCTTACAGATGCTTTTCTTAGGAAATGACAGATGCATGAGAGCACTGGAGGCTGTAGGGGGTTGTCTGTCTGTGTCACTAGGGCTCTGTGTGCAGGCTGTTCTGGTACAGCAGTTTATGGCAATAAATGTTACAGAATCATCAAATAATTCAAATTGGAAGGGAATTCCATAGGATGTCTGTTCCAACCTCCTTTTAGAGCAAGCCTGCTCAGAGTCGTCTGATGTGGTTTCCAGGATCTCTGAGGATGAAGTTTCCACCACCTCCCCAGACTCCTGTTGCACCTTTTGCAGGGATTGTCTGGGCTGAAGAAGTCCCCTCAATAAAAGGCGCAGTAAAAGTAGGAGAGAACATGGATCAGTGGTTCACCAGTGATGTTCGGCAGAGAGAAGGAGATGGTGTACATTGGGTGTAATTTGTTTCACAGCCCTAAATATGAATAAAAGTCCAACTGGGATGAAACCAGCTAAATATTAAATTGAAAGTGGTAGAGATCTCCTGTGGCACACAAAGAGAGGAATCCTGCTTCTGCTTTAGTGAGCTGACATGCACTTCCTTGCTGGCTCTCCTCTTTCCTTCATGTTCCACTAACCTTCTTCCCCAGTGTGCTCCTTTTCCTTGAACTGTGCTTCCATGCCTCACTTGCTTTCTGTGCAAACTAATGGAAGTGGTGCTGCTACTTTTGAAGATTGCTGAGTGCTTGCTCTGACTGTTGTGTTGCAATACCACAAACTTTTGCCGTCAGATGGCTTTTTTTGAAGTCAGAATAGCAGTGGAGTATGAACTATGATACAGGTTCAGTGAGGCTTTTGTTCTGTCAGCAGTATCTAGAAAAAGGTGATATCTGATACCGCTCATCTGGATTTCAAGAGGACCTACAATAGGGTCTTTGAAATAAAGATGTTCCTTTTTCACCCTCTTTTCCACCCCCAAATCTGGGTGGCTTTGGATGTAAGAGGAAAACTGTGTGAAAGAAATGGCTGTTTGGAAGGTGGGACGTGAGATACTAGTGAGGGCCTGGTTTCCATGGTCCAGGGAAGGCAGTCCTGCCCTGGGCCCCTGCTGCCCAGCATTTGGTTCCTAAATGATCTCAGTGATTGATGAATGCTGAAGAGATGAACTGAACTGCTGAGAACAGTGAACTTTGGTGTCTAGAGCCATCTGGGGCTTCCCAGGGAGCCCAGAACATCCTCATCATGGGGCTGGCCTATGTGGCACAGGGCTGCCAAGAAACCTGTGCCTTGGGATGCCAGCTGGGCTGCCCCAACCCTGTAAGTGTTCCAGGCCAGGTTGGCTGGGGCTTCGAGCAGGCTGGTCTAGTGAAAGGTGTAGCACTATTTGTTCACAGGCGGTGGTGCCAGCTGAAGGTGTGAGGAACATCTTGGGAACAGATGGATGGTTTGAGTGTCATGAGCAGCTCAGGTGTCCTGCGGAGAAGGTTGCAAGTGTCTCTGAAAGTGTTTATTACTTTCTTTGGTAGGTATCTCCAGTTCTGTGAGGTTTGTGAGGTTCTGTGAGATTCTGTAGTTGGAATTCATGACAAAGGAGGTGTTGTTCATGAAGCACCAGAGCATTTCTGCAGCCACCAAGAGGCTTAACACTCCAGAGCAGTTGTTGCTTTGGGGAGGGTGTACCCATGGGATGCTGGAGAGTTACTGTGCAGTGATGGGCATAGAGTTTGTATGCTGGAGACCTTGGTCTGGGTGCCTGCTTGCTGTGTTCTTGAAGAGGTGAACATCCAGGGTCAGTTCAGTTGTGTCTCGAGATGTTACTGTTCCTTGTGGAATTCCTGCTCAGGCCAGGCTGCAAAACCAAGGTGGGCTGAGTGGGTAGGTGATCTGGTAAATGTGACCTGATTGCCAACCTCTTGAGTAGCTGCAGGTGGCTGGGGCGTGCTGTGACTAGTGTGGGTCATTTGGCTTTGCCTTGGGCTTTTGGATTTGCATGAGTACAATTTGCATGAGGCTTGGTGTTGGCCCCTGCCCATTGTGAGCAGAGCTGGGCCAGCTGAGCTGGCCAGGATGATGTGCCATCTTCTCTTGTTGTTATGGGTCTTCCAGATTTTAAATGATCTGAAATGTCATGATGGAAATGACCAAGATGGTCCCCTGAAACTGTTTCTTACTGCAGCAGGCGCCTGGCATGCTGTGCCATACACTGCCTACTGTTCGTGTGCCTTTCTGGGGCTTAATGTGACCAGATCCTGTGGCTGTGTTGTTCTGCCTGCTCTGACTGTGATTTCATTCTGTTTGTCTCTTGTTCTGCCTCTTTAGTGATGGTCCCATCTGTCGAATCTGTCATGAAGGTGGAAATGGGGAGGGACTGCTTTCTCCATGTGACTGCACAGGAACACTGGGCACCGTGCACAAGAGCTGCCTGGAAAAATGGTTATCCTCCTCCAACACAAGTTACTGTGAGCTCTGCCACACAGAATTTGTTGTAGAAAGAAGACCAAGACCCTTGACAGAGGTACCATTTTCTTCCTGCTTCATTTGTATTTCCATATCATTTGAGAGAAAATGACTGATTGCCCTACTGTTCTTGTAGTTCTTGCTGTCTCCTCCTCCTTGCAGTACCTTTGTACTCACAAAGAAGAATCTATTTGGAGAGATAAGTCCCTTGTCAGACCAAGTGATGTAGTTGCAGATACGGAGTAGTGATGTTTGGGGCAGCTCCTACCTGTGACCTGCCCACATGCCACCTGCCAGTGGCAAGCACTGTGCTTATGGTTGTGCTTTAATGTCTGAGCATCAAAATGCAGATGTCACAACATGACTGACTGAAATATGGAGTTCTCATAAATATTCTTTTTTTGCCACTGGTTTTAATCTTTACCTCAGTGTTGGATTAGTGCAGCCATCTTGCATGTGCCTTCCTTGTCATGTTCTGTTCTGAAACGTGAGATGTGGTGATTGCTGGTACTGTTTGTAAAAGACCTGTCTTCCCATGACTAATATTGATGTGTGCTTCAAAGCCTTTAGGCCTTGCTTCTTCCTTCTCCTCTGTGCTCCTCCCAGTTGAAGGAGAAAACAGGACAGGGCTCAGCTGTTCATGTTCCCCTCTGTATTGACCATAGAGGGATAAGTGCATCAGCCTCCCAGAGCTGGAACATACAGTGCAGGCTCTGGCTGGTGGGTTGGGTTTTTTGTTGTAGGGACAAAGGCAGAATGGACCAAACCATTGTCTGACCTCAGGGTTCAAGTGTACATCCCCAAAAGAGGAATAAGTAAACCAGTGAGGTACAATACGAAAGGCTTAAAGATTTGTTTTAGAAGATGGTTTAATATGTCTGCAATTGCGTGAGCTCTCCTGTGTCAGTGTACTGCTGTCTTGAGGGTCCCTTCAACACACTGTGCGACTGCTGAGAAGCATCACTGCCGCTGGGCATTTACATTTCAAAATTTTGGGAGCCCCACATTCCTGCAGCCATCAGCAGTGGGAGGTCTGGGAGCTGATTCTTAGCAAAAGACTCCTGTTACCTGTCAGTTGTCAGAGGTTTGTTGCTGCCTGCCACCAGAGTGTGTGTGGAGGCAGGGTTATTTTGGATTTGTAGTGGTGGCTGCTCTTGTCCACTCTCTCCTTCCCCTTGCCCCATCACTTAGGTCAAAACTGAGTCGCAGCTGGAATTCTAAGTTGCTTTTCACATTTCTGTTTCCACTCCATCAATTCTAGAAGCTGTTTCTTTTCTCTTCCCACCTCCCTCTGGAAACAACATTTGTCCCTTCCTCCATTCCACAGTCCCCAGCTCTACTTCTCACACTCCCATCTCCTCCTAGTGAACCTTGGACTGGAAAAGAGTCCACCAACTGGGGAAGCCCTCAAGCTTCAGTTTGCAGAATGGGTATTAAGTTTTGATGACTGTTTAACTTACAACTGACTGTCATGGACTTGGCAGCCCCAGACAGGAGAGGCTTTAGCCCAAACCATGTATCTAACACAGTAATTTGTATGAGCATTACCTCAGTAGTTACTACTGTTGGCATCTTACTGCTTCTCTCCTAGCTGCTCAAACATATAAATTGGCGCTTTGGCCAGTATCTCTCAAACGGTTGTTTCAGAGGTTGCAAAACACTGCTTTAAAACATTTAGGGAGGGCTGTATCTTGGCTTTAAGAGCATAGTGTAGGCAAGCACAGGGGCAGTGAGCTTGCTAGGGCTTATGCAGGCCAAGTTGTGAGTACAAGTCTCACATGTTTTAGCTTAAGAGCTGGTAAAATGTTCCTGTCCAGAAACAAACACGTGGGAGTGTGTTCAGCCATCTTTTGCGATGCTGTGGCACCTCATAACAAGCATAGGCTTGGAAAACTTCATGCTCAAATAATAGTTCAAAGGCCAGTGTGTATTGGAGGAGTTTGTCCTGTGGCACCAACTCCGTGCCTCCATCTGGCATGAGGAGCTTGCTGGGAGAGTGGGACAGAAAAGTCTTGTCTGTACTCCAGTGTGGGTGAACAAGCATTCCAGGACAATCAATTTTAATTCCTGTTGAAATTTGTGAAAAGCCCCTTTGGACTTGAGTCTGTAAGGGTATGGTGATCAAGAAACTGTGAGTGCTGAGAGGTGATGGGTGGGCAGCATTTAATGAACTCAAACACTGGAGAACTGCCACTGTGTTTTCAGAAAGGAATGGACTCCTTGAGCCATTACTGCCAGCTGGCAAAGGCTTTGGGATTCCAGTGATTTGTTACTTCTAGTATTTTGGGGCTGTCTGTGAGCACAGTGAAGGGGATGATCCACTCTGTTGTGATGTCTGCTGGGGAACAGCTTGCCTAAAGTGCCTTGTGAGCCTGGAGGCTGGTAAGCACCTGATGAAAAGGTACCAGGTAGCTTGGTGAGAGTGAGCCCTGCTGCAGAGCAGAGCCTAATATGCAGCTCACCTTCATGGTACAGCCCCAGAACAGTTCACTTGCCAGTAGGTCAGGGCAGTAAGGTTCTCCCTGGCTTGGAAAGCAGCATATAGCCTGGTTTAATACAGCCCATGGCAGCAGGCTGCTCTTGCTCCTCCTCTCGGGCCAGCAGTACGCTGCCCCCCAGGCGATGGAGTATGGTGGGTGCGTTACCAGCAGTGTGTGCTGTGGCTGCAGCACTCTGGTGTGCCGGGGCCCTGCACAGGCCGTTCAGCTCATCAGCACGTGTGCTCTGTGCCTGGCACACCACGGCTGGAGGGCTCCTGCTAGAGCAAAATGGCTCACCTGGCTGGAAAGACCACCTGGTTTTGTTGTAATACTTCAGCCATGCTATAAACCCTCTGATCCTTGCCCGGAGCCTGGGGAAAGTGACCTGGAGTTCAGTTTCTCATTTTCATTGGGAGCTATTACAGCCACCCTGAGCTCCTGCACTACTGCAATCTGTGCAGGGCAGAGGCAATGACAGTGAGTATGCTTCATCCCATGAGGTTTGCTGGGGCTTAGAGGTCGATTGACCAAGTGTGACTGCTTTGAGGAGCTCCCACTGGTAGCAGAGGCTCTGCCCTTAGTGCAGAGCCCTTTGGAAGGAGCTGATAACCCCTTGGCCAGCTGGCTGACATTTTCTATTAATACTCTGCCTGCAGTCTGGTGCAGTCTCATCCCCATATCAGACCAGGCTGCAGCTTTTCACCAAATACTTTTGGGAAGTGTCATCTCCAAGTTGTCCATCTGTTTCTGAGAAGAGGGCTGGGGAAAGAGGCTGCTTAGTCATTTAAAAATGTCACAGTTCCCCCAGCTGCCTTATCTGAGAAGTTCTCTGCCTCTTGGTTGTGGGGAGGGGTGGGGAGTGTTTTGAAACTTTGAGGGAAGTTACGTTCGTGGTGAGTGTGCTGTTGAGAAGCCCTGATAAAAATCCACTGTTCACCAAGTAAAGCTGTGAAATCAAAATAGAAATTAAGAGCAGAGGATAAATGGGTGGAGACTAGGACTAGGAATGATGCAGGAGCATGCTGCATGGCAGAAGAGTCTGTACCATGTGTGAGTGGCTATCCAAGCATTCTAGCTCTCTTTTGCTGTCACCTGGCCACAAGGGAATTTGGTAACATGCTACCTGCTACTGCTGGGCCTCTGAGGAGAAAGCCGCTCTTGCTGTTGGTTCTGCCATGTCCTTTGTTTCCAGCCTGAGGAAACTTAGAGGTCATAGTGGCAGCACAGCTGATCTCTGGGAAGGGACCATCAGCTTCATAAAGAACTGGCTTTGTCCATGTGGTTTTGAGATCCTTTAGAAGGAGAAGGCCTGAGGCTTGATTTTGGGCCACAGGAGACATTTTGGTGAATGCTGGAGGGAAGCTACATGGCCAAGTTGAAATGCTTCTGTGTAAACTTCCTGATTTCTTGGATGTCAGGAAATGCCATGACCAAAATTGCCTTAGTTTTTACTTCAGACCTCTTGTCTATTTGTGTTACAGTGCAGTCTGCATGGTCACAGGCTGTGTCTTCCAGAAGCAGTGCGTGGATGAAAGGTGCTCACTAGCCCACTGTGTTAATCCTGCTATGTTGATCCTGCTGTCTCCCTGCTCACCAGGACCAAACTATTCATTTTCTCACGAGCGTCTCTGGGGTACTTATTGCTGTGACATGCAAGCACTTCACAAATAGTAATTGAATCTTGCAGCCTCCTTTATAGAGGAAAGGTGTCAACTTTGTTAAGGACACTTTGTTAATAATATTGTATTTTTGTTTTGTTTTCTTTAAGCAGCCATTGATTTATGCTGTGGTCTCTTCGATGTAACAGTGTCGACTGCCAGTGTGCCTGACCTCTGAACCCAGAGTGAGAAACTCATTTGAGCCCAGAGCCACCTCTGGCAACCATGGGCCGGCCCGCAGGTGTTGGGGGAATATGTCCTGCAGTTCAACCTAGCTGATTTATTTTTTGACTAAGAAGATGGTTGAAACCTAAAAAAAACCATTAAAGGATTTTGAAAACTGTCAGGCTGTGAGATCACTGGGCTGAGTGGGGGCATGTTCCTGGGGGCATGTTTTGAACATGTGCAGGTGGAGATGGAGAATTGACCTGCAGCCCTGTGTGGAGAGTTTTGTAGCCAGCAGTGCAGGCTGCAGGACACTGCTGCCTGTGCTGTGAGAATGGCTTCTGCTCAACTCTGAAGTGGTCTCCACCACAAGACAGTTGTGCACCAGATTTCTTGAGTGATGAGCATGTCCCCAGCAGAGAAGAAAATGGACAAGCCTTGGAGAGGCCAATTTTTGATTTTCCTATATGATTGTTAATTTCATCAGCCTCCATATGTTTGCAGGGAAGTTATCTGACTCCAGGACACTCTAGCCAGCATAGTCAAAAAAGGCAAAATACCTTCTGTGGTTGCTGGGAGATTTTGGCATTTGATATTTAGATGAAGTGTTTGAAATGTAAGTTGCTGCTGACACAGCTTTCCTGGAAGAAGTACTTTCCTCTTTGTTCTAATAATATGCACAGGAAATGCCCAGTTACTGCCCAGGATTCTTCTTCAGGGATGTCCTGGTTTAGGACAAATTTGGGAGGAAACCTCCAAATGGGGGTTCCTCTGGAGAGCAAAACCTAAATGGCCCCTCCCCCCAGTCAGTCTGGGAAAAGAACTTCCTCGGAGAAAAGTGGAAAAAACTGTTTATTTAACAAACAAACTGCCCACAAGCACAAAGAATGAATAATATGAAATAATAAAACTTCTTGCTGGTCTGAAGAGAGATGGCAAACTGAGAGAAGTCTTTGTCGTGAGCCAGCTCAGCTCTCTCAGTCTCTTATCAGTTTCAGTCTTTTTTGCCGCTGGAAAATGCCGAGGTCCAGGCTCGGTGGGCTACAGGTGCAGCTCTTGGTGCTCCTCTGGGTTTTTTTCAGTCCAGAGCAGATTTAAACAGTCCTGGGAAAAAAAAAGGAAAAAAAACCTAGTCTAGGAAGCCTTTTTGTCTCAGTTAGCTAGACTAACTAAAAAGGAAAAAAAAACCCTCTTTCTCAGCGCTGTCTGTGCATCCGACGAACACCTAAGGATGAAGGAGAAGTGAGGAGGAGTGAAAAACTGTTTTTTTCAAAACAAACTGTGTGCTTCTTCTTTCCTGCTCACTTTCAGAACTAGTTTTAAAGGTACAGAACACACAGCACACACAGAACAGACAATTGGGGATACAGACACTATAGTGACCCTAGGACATGGGAGTATCTGTACCTTTGCTGTCCAGAATATGGTAGAAGGAGGAGCACAGGCCTTTGGACCTGAAGGGTTGCTGCAGCCTAGACAGCTCTTTCTCCCAGGCCACAGGTGGTCATACAGTTCCCTAGGCATTATTGAGGTTATTTGTCCCAACATTTCATGCCTTAAATGTGCCTCAGCCAGATTTTGTTCGTTAGAGTCCTATATAGTCTATGGAGAGAAGGGAATACCTATTGTGATCATTAAATTCCTGCCTCCTTAGAAGGCTAAGTTAGGATGTGTCGACTTGTTTGCAGGAACCTGCTTCTTCCTGGCTGCAGGAGAACCAGGATAAGTGCTGTTACAGGCAGCTTGTGTATGAGTCAAAATAATTGTCTCCCCTGCCTCTGTCCCTAATGTTCTCCCTTTCACATAAACTCTTCTCCTTGGTCTGGGGCATAATCCATCATAAACCTATTTTCTCTTACAAAGTGTTTTCCTGCTAGAGATACTTTATCCTTTGGGATTTCAGGCAGAGCTGTATGGATGGAAGCATTTGCGACTGTATTAGATACATTGTGTGTTTCCAGAAAGCATTACCAGGCGTGACAGTGTGGCTGTGTTTCTACAGCCACAAGCCCTTCTCCACAGCTCCTGGCCTGCTCCCACTGCAGCCCACTGCCACAGAGTGAGGTTGGTGTGTGGGTTGGTCTGTCTTGCTGTACCTGTGCCCACTCCCGCCCATTTTTACTTCCCCAGGTTACTAGCAAAAATATTTCCTTTTCATGGCCACCTTGTTTTGTGTGTTTTGCTGTGTCACTGTCTTGGTTTGAAAGACAGGTATCTGGACAATTCAAATCCCCTCCCTCCAAATTATTATAATTCAGAAAAAAAAGAATTAAAGGGGGCTTTTCCTCCTCAGGCAGAGTCACAGGAATAGGAGATAACAGTTCTTTACTAGTATGTATAAGGAAGCAAACAAAAAACCCCAAAACAACAACTCCAGCACCACCAACAGAACAGTACCAAGAACCTTGAGGGCCTTGCCTCCCAAAACCCCAGACAGTTTAGTCTCGGTGGCTCGGTGGTCTCGGTGGCTCCTGCACAGAGCTGGAAACAGTGCAGTGTCACAGGCTGGTAGCTGGGCATGGCAGGATGTCCCTGGGCAGGCAGGGGCTGGGTGTCTCCGGCGGGCAGGGAGGAGGTGCCGGTCACACTGTAGCAACAAGAGCAGGGCGAAGGAGCCACGGTGGCGGGGCAGGGCCGGCTCTTCTCTGGCCGGGCAGCCGAGGAGCTCAGAATTCTCAGGCATGCGAGCAGATGATGGAAGATTTTTCCAGAACCGGGGCTCTTCTGGTGGCAGTGGAACCGTGTCCTCTGATGAGTGCCCAGAGAGCAAGAAGAGTCAAGCTTCCTTCAGCTGTGTCTTTTACCTGCCCTCTGAAACTCAGTTATCTCCCCCTCCTAGAGCAACTCTTTGTTTTGGTCAAGTACCCTTAAGTACCTGGCACTTTGTCTCCCAGTAACCATGGGGAAAAACAAATTCCTTAAGGAAAAAACCTAACCCCCAACAGGCACCCACCCTCTCACTTCTCTCTTCAGTTCATTAACTGCTTGTAAAGTGTTTTAGTGTCAAGCTGTTGTTAATTTTGTTCCCTCTAAGTGATTCTCAGTGGGCTGAAGAGAAACGGCAGCCCAAAGACTCCTGTCTGGGGCCATGTGCCCCTGCTGTGAGCCAACTTTGGTTTTGGAGGTGCAGTCCTGGCATGGGGAGGGGTCGGGTCAGGTCTGTGCCGCCAGCCGGGGTCTCAGTGGAAGTGTCCTGGGGTTGCAGGTCAGCCAGGTGTCAGAGCAGCAGCTGTTTAGTCACTCCATACTCCAGAGGAAGGGTCTATTTTTCTTCACATATAATGTAAGTACCAGGGAGAGGAGCCAGGAGGTTTCAGGTCTCTGCTCTGAGAGAGGACACAAACTACTGGTGCAGAGACCAAAGGCTCTGGTTTTGCTAAAATTACTGGGAGGTTGAAAGTCAATATACCCTAATGGTGAAAGCTAACAAGTATAATGCAGGACTTGATCATAATGCTTCTGCAAGCATTTAATACCTTTGCTAAGGCAAAACTCATTGAACACATCTCACTAATTCCAAAATAGATTTCTCTGGTGAACCAGTCACTGTTCGACCAGTCCAGACACATCTTTTGTTTCCCTATTTCTGTCCTCGCAAGCAACTCTTATCAGGGAATTCCAAGAAAATTCTGTTTCCATGTCTTCAGTGCTGGTGTTTTCCAGCAATGTGTGTTTTACAGCTTTACTTATAAATGGGCTGCTTTAGTGATTCTGGTGTGCTCCTTTGCCTCCACAAGACAGCTTCTCCTTCCAAGGGTGCTGGACAGGAGCCTGACAGTTTTTTGCTCCTACTGTTTTTCTTGGTGTTTATGGGGCAGTTTTGATTAAAGATAATTACTTTTCAATGATTGCTAATACTTTTGATTCACTTAAACTGGATATTTTATGTAGGTCAGTGGATTTTTTTTTGTCTCTTGAAAGTACACCTTTCAAATACAATGTCACACAGAACAAAATGTGTCTGAATTTCTCTGAGGACTTGCTTGACTGTGTGGTTCACACTAGAATAGGGCCTCCCATGGGTCTGTCACGTGCTGTCCTGCTTCATCTCCTGAGTCTCCTGCACCTCTGTGGCTCTGGGAGGTGCTGCAGAGATGTCCCTGGAACATACAAAGGGAGGTTGGCAGGCAGGAATTGTGATGTTACTCCTGCTTATGTTATTAGGGAAAGAAGTTTTGCCTCTGGGTGCAGCGCCCCCCCTCCAGTTCAGAGAACTGAGCTGTGATACAAGCTCTCCCCCACCCTTCCTCCAGCCTTATCTTTCTTGCAGACAGACTTTTCCCTTTGCTTTCCTTGAACTCTTCTGCTGAACTCACTGCACTGTTGTCTGGTCCGTGTTCCTCTACCCTTCCCCAGCCCACCTCTCTCCTTGCTCAATGCACACTTCTTTTAGACTCCTGGATCTAGTGAAAAACAAATCCTTCTTGGTTCCAGCTGAGTCCCCATTCCTCTAATCTTTTCATTTCTCTCTTTACTTGAGTTTGCTGTCTGGAGATGCTGGTCCTAGGTACAACATGAGATCCTCTGTGCAGTCCCAGGCATTGGTTTGCATAAAGCATTGGTCTGTTTGGGGCCAAAATGGGAAATACGTCACTCCTGCACTCTCGGTACTCACCAGCACTTGTCTTCCTTACCTGTCCATCTTCAGCACTTTGTCTAGCCCTGTCTGTGCTGTGCTGATCCTGAAGACCAGTGAGTTTTCTCTGAGGTGCAGGTGCTGGCGGTGCTGTGAGCCTGTATTGGGGCATGTTGTGGTGTGGCATTTGCCACGGTGCCACCAACCATGCAAGCACGTGCTGCTCTGGAGGAAAGTGTGCCACTGACCTGCAGCACTGCTTGGGTCTGTTCTTCTCCTGTCCACCATTTTGGTGCTCCTGAATCTCCTGGGTCAGCTTGGAGCCCTGTGCTTCCCAGCAGCTGAGGGTGTAAGGAAGGCTTTCATACCTGTACAAGGAGAGATTTGGTTTGTGGAGTTTTGTGGAGCATTGGTGGCAGGTAGTTGGGGAAAGGAGGAGGAGGAGCAGCTTTGTGCTGCAGCATTTAACTGCTCTGCAAACAGGGCTGGGGGCATTGCTGGGTCTTGGCTTCCTGAATTCTGGGCACTCTGTCAGAAACATCCCTTCCCACTTTGGTGAAGGAAACAGGACCATTCTGCTGGGGCTTCCCATGGAGCTTGATGACCCGTAAAATGGTTTTGGTGCGCGCCCAGAAAAGTGATAGTCCCTCATCTGAAGCTGTATTTTTGATTCAGTGTGTTTCTCAGGATAGTGACAGGGCTAATAGTGCTGCTAGTGATCAAGTTCATGTGGACAGTGCCCAGGAGGCAAGGGACCTGAGGGTCCTAGTCAGTAGGCGGCTGAACACGAGCCAGCAATGTGCTCAGGTGGCCAAGAGGGCCAATGGCTCCTGGCCTGGATCAGGA
>VZSR01001846.1:405207-419067 GCA_013398615.1 Brachypodius melanocephalos | reverse complement strand
AAGGTCTCTTCCAACCTACATATTCTGTGATTCTGTGATTTTTTTCTGGCTTTTATAGCCAGGCACCGTGTCAGCAGTGGAAGGAAAATCAACAGGCACCTGAGAAGCCACAGAGTAACTGGTGGGCAGAAAGCGTGTGGGATGTTTGGTAATGCAGCCAAATTCTTGTATGGCGCGGTGGCTTGCCATCATGCTTTAGCTGTGAAGCATGTGGGGAACTCTGGCAGGATCAGCTGGTGAGGCTGGCAGGTCATTCTGGTCCTGACTCATGGTCACCAGAGCGAGTAGTCCAGGTGCAAGGCAGGGAGAGATGTGAGCACATGCTGGCTGGAGAGTGCTGGTCCCTCCAGTGTCATGCTGCATTGAGTGTTGCATGGGATGTGTTTATGAAACGGGCTGACAGCTCACGGCCATGGACATTTAGCCACACAAGGTAAGTCAGCTATAAGAATCAATGAAAGCTAATTTTTAAAACACCCATTTATAAGCCCCCAGCCAGACTGCAAGGTACTAAGTGCTACTGGGAGAGTCCCTCTTCTGTACACTACCTTTGGTCCCGAGAGGTAGAATACAGCCCAGCCTTGAGATAGATGGAGCAGCAGGTGCTGGGATGGACAGGCCGAGAGCCTGTTCTGATATGCTTTGAGTTATGCTCTTGGCTTCCAGAGGAGCTGATGATGTTGTGATGCCTTTTACTGCCTGCTCCCCTCCTGCCTCCCATCACCTGGGCTCACCCAAGCTTCATGGGCACTGCAGCACCCAAAGGTCAGCTTCTCATCATCCCATAACCCTTCTGTGGCTCTAAGAAATAAGCTCCCTTCCACAACCCTGCTGATCTCAGTATCTGGAAAAGCCTCAGGATCGTGCTGGAGGACAAAGAAATGTGGTTGTACCGAGAATTCTGTCACACAAGCAGAGAAGTTGTTTCAAGAATGATCTAGAACTCAGCTCATAGCCCAGATGGCAGCAAGCAGCCATCTCTGCCTCTTTCCTTTCAGTCTCAGACATGATTGCAGCGTGGAAGCTGCTGGAAGAAAACTAAGTTGTGCTTTTGTTGCTTTCCCATGCTTACTTGATAGTTTTCCCTAGAAAACCTGACCACTTTATGGATTGTTTGCAGAATTTATTTAAAATTTCATATGCATCAATGTGTTGCTGTGCCAGAAAGGCTGCACCCTTAGAGTGGCTTGTTGTATTCCATTTTGTTACTGTGTCAGTGCATATTGGCAAAGTAAATCAACTACTTCAAAAGGAAATTAATTTGCTTCCTGGCTTTATATGTTTGTTTCCCATCTTGGGGAGGAGGAAGGAGTTTCAAAAGTCACAAGGAATATAAATAGAATTAAGATGAAATACCTATCTGCCTGAGCTTCTTAATTTACAAGGGTCAAAAGTGCCCCAACATGTCCTGTTGCAGGGAATGGGGTGCTCTGGGCTTGCTGCTAGAGGGAACTTGGTCCAGACAGGATGATTTGGCACTCAACTGAGTGCTGTCCTGCTTGGACTTGGGAAAGCCTGGCACATGGCTGGGTTTGAGCACTGGGGCTGCCCAGGAGGTGCTGTGTATGGGAGCAGCTTTCCTATGCCAGTGAGTTGCTGTCCACACTCACTTCCTTCCAGGACGGCTCGGACTGCATGTGTGGTCTTTATTGTCCCCATGCAGCTCATCACACTGATTACTCTGCAGAGCCATACAAGGGGGAACCTGCAGGTCTGCCTCACTTCTCCCAGCTCCTGTCCAGATGACAGTTCTGCCTGCTCTGGAAGCTGCCCAGTGGAGAAGGACCTGGTAATGCTGGTCAGCAGTGGCTGAATATGAGCCAGATGGCCAAGGAGGCCAATGGCACCTGGCCTGTACCAGGCATAGTGTGGCCAGCAGGACCAGGTCTGTGACTATCACCCTATGCTGGGCACTGGTGAGCCCCACCTCAAATCGTTAGTCCAAGAAAGACACTGAGGCACTGGAGTGCATCCAGAGAAGGGCAACAGAGCTAGGAAAGGATCTGGAGCACTAGGAGCAGCTGGAGAGGCTCAGCTTGGAGAAAAGGAGGCTCAGGGGAGGCCTTCTGGCTCTCCACAACTCTCTGACAGGAAGATGCAGCCAGGTGGGGGTCAGACTCTGCTCCTAGGAAACAAGGGACAGGATGAGAGGAAATGGCTTCAAGGTGTGCCAGGAGAGGTTTAGGTTGGATATTGGGAAAATTTCTTCATGGAAAGAATTGTCAGGCATTGGAACAGGCTGCCAGGACAGGGGTGGAGCCACCATCCCTTGAAGTGTTCAAAGAATGTGTGGATGACTTGAGGACATGGTTTGGAGATGGTTCTATGTTGATGGTTGGACTTGATCTTGGAAGTCCTTTCCAACCTTAGTGATTCCGTGATTCTTTGAGGTTTTCTTCTGGCTGTCTGCCCATCAAGTCATGCTCCAAATGGCTTTAGAATCAGTGAAAGTTCCTTCACTGTTACCACAGAAATGTTCGGATGATTCAGGTCACATCCCTAAAATATTGTGATTATGAGTCCTCCCAGCTGAAATTCCTGGCCAGGCTCATACCTGTCACTGCAGCAGGATGCTGCTCAAGGCCAGTTTAGTGTCCTGTCCCTGGTGCTGCAGAGCCTGCTGTTCCTATGGCTCTAACCAGCCCAGCTACCCCTTATTCCATGCCCAGGTATGCCAGCTCCCCCTTCTCTTTCCCATTTCTGCAAAAGTTGCCTGTACTTCCAGTCGCATTCTTGCCCTTTTGCTCTGTCTCACTGAACATCCCTGCCACAGTTAAATCTGCACTCAGCTGTGTGCCCTCTGCCCTGCTTCCCTCTGGGCCTGCTTTGTCTGCATGCCTCTGGCCAGCCATGTCCTCAGGTCACCTGTGCTGAGGTCTCACTAAGTTCTTGCATACCTGCCACCACCATTTCTTTATTGCTCCTTAAATGGTGGTTTCTGAGTAGGAAAGGAGCTTTGTGTGCAGAGTACCCAGATGGGTCCCTTCCCAAGCTGTCTGTTCCAAACCAGGTACCGTACGCCATTTCTGGCAGTAGGATTGGCCTGACAGCACAGACCCTGATAGTCTCTTCCCTGCTCTGCCTGTGCCTTGTCAATAATATTATCCAAGTTTTATTTAAAAATAAAATCTAAAAAATCCTGAATGAGGCAGTCATCTTTGTGAGAAGAAGAAGAAGAAAGAATCTGCAGGCCAGTACACACAGATCCCAGTAAAGATGTGCTGTAACAATTTGGTATCTGTAGGAACCACAGCTTCTCGCTATTCTAAAAAAGGAAAGGAAAGGCTGAAAATAGCATAATCCCAGGAAAACAGAACAATTGCTGTTGCTGAAGTTAAGTGTCTAAAATGAACCCACACTGGAAGCAAGTCAGGACTCCCAAAAGAAGGAAACATTTGGAGATTGCCTGTGAAACTCCAAAATGCTGTGATTCTCCCAAAGGAACTCGAGGGCTAGATTTGGGACAAATGCTCTTAGAGCTCAGCCTTGCTGCAGACCCCAGTGCCCCTGTTTCCCACAGCCCCTTTACAAATTAGAGTCCTGGGTCTGTTTCTGTTGAAGCTCTGTCCAAGGCCTGTCAGATCCATATGAGGCCAGGATTTACTGAACTAACATCCTATAATGCCTGCTCCTCCCTACTCCAGAGGAGAGCCCAGGAGGTTCTGCATTTATGACTGCCTTCCCCTGTACACATTCTTTAGCTGTTTCTCTCTTTTCCCTTGTTAGTTGTTGAACCTAGACATGACACTCTCTGGTTCCATTTTGGAGAAGGTTGATGGGAGTCAGCCAGGTCCACCCAGACTGCACAGTGCAGGCGAGAGCTCCCCAGCTCCTCCCACCAACCATGCATGCTGCCAGACCCAGACTGATCCCCTTCTCCTGTTCTTCCCGCAGTGGCTGAAGGACCCTGGGCCCCGCAATGAGAAGAGGACCCTGTTCTGTGACATGGTGTGTTTCCTGTTCATCACTCCGCTGGCGGCCATCTCGGGCTGGCTGTGTCTGCGTGGGGCCCAGGACCACTTGCAGTTCAACAGCCGGCTGGAGGCCATCGGACTCATAGCACTCACTATAGCACTTTTCACCATCTACGTCCTTTGGACACTGGTAAGTGCCATCTGCCAGAGTCCTGCTCCTGCTGAAACAGCAGCTGGAAGCACTGGCTCACACCTCGTCAGTGCCACCTGCTATTTCTGCCTCTCTGTCTGAGAACACCTTGAGCTCTTCCACTTGAATTGAATGTTTTTGAAGTTATCTTCATGTGCAAGCTGCTAAAGTTTTTGCTGAGAATGGAAAACCACTTCCTGGTCATCTGCTTTCCAGACTGTCACAGTGTTCCCCGGTCAGGAACACTGTTGCACTTCCACAGTGTCACAGTGTCAGGTATCCAGCACAGATGTGCCGAAGCTGGGATGGGGCTGGGGCTGGGTGGGAAGGGCTTGGGGCTGGGTCAGGCAGTGGCCCGTCTGTGGTTCAAGAAGATACACAAGCTTGACACCTGGGCAGTGCAGGCGAAAAGTAAAACATGGAGCACGTTTGACTCCTAAATAATTTAGCACCTTGTCCGTCTGTACTTTTGCTGCTCAGCATGGACTGGCTGTGCCCAGCTGGGTTGCACTCTGGTGTTGGGGATCTTTGGCCACAACTAAACAAACTCCTACACAGTATTTTTAAGGTGCATGGAAGGAACTCTCTGGCCCTGGGGAAACCCATGGCTTCTCTGATGCTGGGTTGTGTGGTCGGCCCTGAGTCAAGCCTTGGTAGCCAGCCTGCCCTGGCCCACTGCTGTGTGGGGAGCACTGGGGATTGCTGAGAACCTGCACTTGAGCCAGTCTGGGCGTTGAACTGATCCGTGCTGGGAGAGAGCTTCCTCCAGACACCAAATGTTTGACACTTCTGGATGTGCTGGATTAGGGGACAAGGAGATTGTAGTTTGCAGGGAGCTGAGAAGAGCAGAGAGGAAATGAGGGTTTGGGTGTGGCACAAACAGAGGCTCAGTGGGGCTGCCCGGCCCCTCCCGGGGGCCCCCGGGCTGCTCTGTCCAGGGACTGCCAGGCCAGGGACTTCCCTCTGTTTCCCATTCACGTTTTTTTGTCTTGTGTTGCTTCTGGGTGGACTTCTGGGTTTGGATCTTGATTTTGGCTCTCCTGTTCCAAGCCCTATGTGTGTTCATGCCCTGTCAATGCCCTTTTCCAACTGCTTGCAGGGAAACACCATTTTGGGAAGGGACAAAGTGCACTTGATGCAGGAGAAACAGTGGAACCCCAAAAAGCTGGCAGTCCTGTGGGCAATAGAAATTCCCTGGTCCATTTCCTTGTCATCTCGCATTCCAGTTTCTCAGAGTAACCCCTTCCCCTGGGGCTGGACACCCCACAACTCTTCCCCACAGACCTGGCAGCCAGGGCAGGATGAGTGTGTGCTGCAGCAATGCTCGTTCTGGGGAGGAGAATGCCTGAGGGAAAAGCTGAAGCCACTCCTTGCATGGGAGCCATGGAGGAAAGTTTCCATGCTGTATGTTCCTGCATGAAGCTTGTTTCCATAGGAAGCCAGGCTAAAATGGGAAACCTTAAGAGGAAGTGCTTTTATCTTCTCTATCTCAGGACTGGTGGAGAGGAGCTGGAAACCTGGAGGAAATGGAAAAATGTTTGTGCAGTAACAAGTCCTGACTAAAATGGCTCTACTACTCTGTGCTTCACTTTTCCTTGAGCAGAGGAGGACACTAGGTGAAGCCTCTTTATTCATATTCAGCTCATTTAGCAGTACAGGGGCTGTGCAGTACAAGGGGCTGATGATATGTGGGAGGGGGTTCATGACTGTAATTAGTGTGAAGGTTGTGAGAGAGGCTGTAGCCAAGGCTGCAGCTCCTTCATGAGGAGCATGAGCCTCCCTTCAGGTTTCCATTATTAGCTCCTCATTCTCTGAAAACTGGGAGATGAGTTTGTCAGCAAACAGTCTTAATTGCCACAGTCTCTCTGCAACAGGAAGGAGGAGTGTGCACAGATCAATAAGCTCAATTACTTCAGTGCCACAGTGGCCCAGCTTCATTTCTCATAAGATGTGTCATAGACCCATCCAGAAGTAATAGTTTTACTGAGTTTTCTGTGTCAGATGCACTTTCTGGTACATCCTAGTTGCCAGCTAAATGCTTCCTGTAAGAAAGCCTGGTTTAGATCAGTGGCTGATTGGATTCGGTATTTAAGCCAAGCTCGAAGCTCCTCTCGCAGGACTGTTCTGAAACTGCAGGGCCAGCTCCTGCCTCTGCTGGGCTGCTCGAGGTCCTCCAGCCTTTGCATCCTCCCGTCTCCCTCCGGGTGGACAAGTCTCCCTGGTCACGTTGTTGTCAGGAAAAAATGAGTCCAGCTGCTGTCCTGTTGCAGAAAAAGGAGGGAAGGTTTTTGTGCAGGACGAAGAAGGTCCCCTGGGATCTGTGAGATGGGAGGAGGCTGGTTGGATTCAGACCCTTGTTTTGCTCACCCAAGGTGCTGCTGCAGCCTGGGGCTAGATGAAGGAGCAAGCTGTAGCTCATCCTCACCACATTTCACCAGCCGGGACCCAAACCCAGCTGAGCAAACCCTGTCCCACTCTGGGGGGGTGGCAGCTGGTGCTGCCCAGAAGGCCCCTTTGGCTGTGCCCCACTTAGCCTGGTGTCACCAGGAAGGGATTGACTGCTTGTCAGAGGCCAGGGACATGGAGTGCCCCAAACCATGCTGGGGGGTCAGTGCTGTCTCCTTTGCCTCGAGTTAAGGCACGTACAGGGGCAAAGGGGTGCTGGCATCGGCTTGTCCCTCTGTGTGCTCCGGCACAAGTGGCAGGGTTGGTGACAGAGCGCTGCGTTCTTGCCCGCCAGGTCTCGTTCCGCTACCACTGCCAGCTGTACTCGGAGTGGCGAAGGACCAACCAGAAAGTCCGCTTGATGATCCCAGCCTCGCGGAGCCCTCACCCCGTGCCCCACTCCATCCTCTCTGCCAAGCTCATGAAGAAGACTGCAGATGAGACCACCGTCTGAGCCGTCCCACGGCCGGCCAAGGTGGAGGATTGAGCGTCCCCACAGGCCCAGGGGACATGGCAGCTGTGGGGGCACTGGAAAACAGTCATCCCATCCAAAGGGACTCTGTGCTCAGCATGTGCTTTAGACCTTGGCAAAGAGACACATAATCAACATCTGTGTGTGAAATGGCCCAAAAGAGCCTGATGGCAGAAAATGCCTGTCTGCAGGGACACTTTCCTATAATGAAATATTATACATGGAAAACACCTCCCTCTCTCGATACATATATCTATATATAATATTATTTTTTAATGGCCATGCATATTGTGTTTCAATCCTTTTGTGTTGATGTTCTAGGCTTCAGGATAGAAGCTGGCAACCTGATCTCATTCAGAGGTTAAATCAATGCCTTTTCTCCAAATGAGCATATGAAGAATACTTTTCATGAACCATTCTTGAAAGTCCCCTTCTCCTTTGCACTAAATTGGTTTTGATATACTGCAGCAGCCTTCCTGTTACTTTCTGGTCTCTTTTGTGGTGTTCTGTCCTTTCTAGAAAGTTGTGTGTTTTTAATAATTATTATAATCCCAGAAGGAGTAAAATGACGCAATACCGAATGGAGACATTTTGTATTGTAAAGTACTGTAATTTTGAGAATTTCAAAATCAGTTTCAGAATGAGAGAATCTTTTCTGATGCAGACATAATCTCACAAAACGCTTTCCTTAAGATCCTGGCTCATCCCCAGGACTTGGATGCAGTCAGCTCTTGATCTGTCTGGCAAAGGTAGATGGAGGATCTGAGGGTGGGGAGAGATGGCTCCATACTAGCTAAACGCACCATTGCCTTTTGCTTTGAAAAGATTGAGAAAGGAGCTTTCCTGGCCCCAGAAGGTGGAAGTTGGAGTCTCTGCTTGCTGATGTCCTTTTGCCACCTTGAGGCTGGACCTCCCATAGCATGTTTCACACGTACCTTAGGAGACAGCCCATGCCCTGTGGCACTGGCAGGATGCAGGTGCTCTTGACTGTCTCTGCGCTTTATTTGCACATTCCAGAGGAGCTGCTGGGATTGGGTTCATCCCTGGTAGCGCTGCCTGCCTGTTGTGTCCTCTATTGAAACCGCCCAGTTTGCTGGTTCTCAGAGAACAGGCTCTGGGAAGCCTCTGTCCTGTTGGGCCGGTGTTCCTCCTCCTCCTTTCACCCATGTTTCCAGCACATGCAGTTCTTAAAACCCTGTGTCTCAGAGTGTCCCCTCTCCCAAGAGTCCCCCTGGTTTGTCTTTGGTCCTTGCCTCTGCCACCTCCTCACCCTGCCAGACAGTGCCTGTGCCTGATGCTGAGCTTTCCTGAGTCTCCTGAGTGGCACAGGCATTGAGAATGCTGGCGAGGACGCTGGCAGTGACACTGCCCTGCCACGTGCTCCAGAGGTGTGTGCAGCTGCTTTGCTGGAGCCTAGGCTCTGGCTCCACGATGGTGAGGATACAGCGCAGGCAGGAGGCAGGTTCTGAGGGGACTGTGTCCTTGCAGTGGGTGGTGGTGGTCATGTAACTATGTACCTTCTGCCCTTTTGCTGAAAGCAAGTGGATCAGTGCAATAGTGCAATGCCCTGCAAGATGGAGATCCGTAATTTCCTGAATTCAAAGCACTGTGTGCACTTCCTCTTCCTCCTCCTCTCTAGCTGCAAAGCAGGATCTTTCCTTATCTGTTCCCTCACCCTGAGCTGGAAGTTGCTGGTGGTCTGAGCAGCAGGGACCAGTGTACCAGCTTGCCCAACAGGATTGTTCCAGCCGTGGTCTCTGTCTGCTCTCCTCCATCTCCTCTCCCAGTGTTCTGGTGCAGCTTGGGGATACCCTGACACATCTTGCAGAAGCCTCTCTGTGCTCTAAACTGGTTTCCCTTCAAAGCACGAGGGGCTATTGTGACCACAGTGTGAATGTCGTCTGCTACAGCCGGGCTGCACATCTCTGCTCCTCTCTCTCAGTCAGCCCCCCGACTGTCCCTACCCTTCTTCCACATACCCTTCCACATACCCATGGATGTCTGCCTTTTTCCTAGTCATGCCCTCATGTAGGGATTACTCTGCTCCCGATACTCTTGGAGGGGAGAGGCTGCGGTGGAGAGGCCGTGGCAGCCCAGCTCCAGTCACGGTCCCTGCTCCAGTCCCATCCCATTCCCACACAGGCGCTCCCCGCTCTGCACACCCCTTCCATGGCAGCAGGCTCTGCACCATTGCTCTGTGCCTTGTTCAGGGTGCCCCTTCCTTCAGCCACTTCCAACAACCCCCTTGTCACCAGGACATCACCAGTGAAGAAGAATGGGGCGGGGGGGGGTGGTTTAATCGCCCCAGCCCTGGCTGCCTCCCAGGAGCTTGGCCCCACAATGCACTGAGTTCTGGCAGGTGATGAGGGATGCTCTCTCCCACAGCACATCCCCAGGGTAAGGACTTAATGAAGCCAGTGTTCCAGTTGAGACACCCACTGTCAATCCAAATACGCAACTGTGAAAGCCAGGAGCACCTGGCTGGGACAGTGGGGGCCTGGCCCTGTGCTGCTGTGTGGCCATGGCTGCACTCAGCATCCTTGGCTTTATTGTCATTGCCAATAATTGGAGTTGTTGCATGTGTCCCTGCAAGACCGAATTGTGACTCTTTGAGTCTTGTCCTCCTTCCCAGAGGAGATGTTCAGCTTGTGGATGTGGGTAATCTGTGTCTGACCCACCACATTCCAGTGCATTCTGGGGAAATGGGCTGTGCAATGATGTAAATAAAAGTGAGACAAACTTTGGACTGTTGTGTTGTTATTGGAGGGGGTGAGGACTGCAGAGCCCAGGCTGCCTCCCTGAGAGCACCCTGGTATCACCTACCTGGGGCAGCCCCCAGGGCCCCAGCAGAAGGTTTCAAATTGGACAAAACCCAGGGCTTTTGTCATGTCTGGGCAGTTTATCTGTCAGTGTACAGAAGCCTGCCTGGCATGAGCCAAGCAAGGTGACGATGTTTGGGCCAAGTCAAGAATCTTTCAGCCCCTCATTGGGCCAGGGGTGTGTATGGGACTGCATGGAGCAATCCTGGTGCTGCCGTGATGCCACCCCACAGAGGCTCCTGATGCTGCCCCTGTGAGTTGCCTGACCCCAGCCTGCCCACAGCCCTCCAGCCCAGCCCCTCGCTCCAGGGCTGTGGGAGACGCCGAACACAGCAGCGAGCCCACACTCTCACCTGAGCCCTGGTAGGGTCATGGTGGGCTGTGTCCAGCTGTGTCTGAGATGTGTCCAACAGTGTCCAAGATGTATCAGACTGTGTCAGAGCTGTGTCAGAGCTGTGTTTGAGTGTGTCTGAGTTCTAACTGTGTATCTAACTGTGTTCGTGCTGTGTCCAGGCTGTCTGAGCTATGCCCAAGTGTGCAAGAGCTGCTGGCAGCTAACTGCAGGGCAGGAGCCTTGCTCTTAGTGCTCAGTACCAGCTGGCTCTGAGAGCCATCCAGGGCCAGCACCATGGCAAGGGCTGCAGGGCATGGAACCTCAGGGCAAAGACTTGAGCAGCCATTGTTCCCTGTTCTGTGGGGCAGTGAGGAAGCCCAACATCCCCTGCAGCCTTGGCCCCTGGCTCTGGATCTGTGTAGCAAATCCGGTCACGCCACACTTGCAGTGGGGGGTTGGATATTGTGAAGCTGCCCATTTAAAATGCCACTCAAAGCACTGCAACACCGATGTTGGATGCATTTCCGAGGTCCTGGACAAGGCTTTAGCCTTGGGCAATAGCTTGGATGAGCTTCCTAGTCAAGCTGTCAAATCAAGGGTTTCCTGGGCTTGTTTATATTAAGAAAAGTATAAAAAAAGAGAGTGCCATGGTTGGCTCAGCCAGTCCTTCAAAATAAAACTGTGATGCCACACAGCAGTCTGACAGGGGGAAGAAAAAGCCACATCTGCAACAGTGAGAAGAGTGTAAAGGAACAGAAGTCCCAGAGAAAGGGCTCACTAGGGAAAAGGAAACACAGTTTCATGGTGTAATCGTTTCGAGTTTATCAAATTTTGTTCACTAAAAAATGAGATGGGATTTTGAAAGAAAAAGGCAAAAACAGGCTCAACTTATAACTTGACAAACAGTTTATTAACACACTAAAGGAAAAAGGAATTTCTAAACTGACTTTCTCTGCCCTTACAAACCATCAACCCCTCTACAGAGATCATCACGATTTTAGTCAGCTGCAACCTTACACACAAATCATACATCACTTAGGAGAGGAGTCTCTTTGGAATTTTCATAGCTTATGCTACATTTTCCATGCTACAAATCTGCAATTACCCAAAATCTACAGATCTGTGCAGTCTCACCCCATTAGCAGCTTCCCAAGCTGCTTATGGGGCTCCAATGCATTTGGGGTACTATTTTTAAGAATGCTTCTTTTAAAGGTTTTCATCTTGTCCAAAATCGTTTCTACTAAAAACCAAATAGAGACTTCTTATTAGGCCAGGAGCCGGGCCTCGAATCACTTCTTTCGTCTCGAAACTGAGACTTCCTTATTTTATCTCAGGAGCCAGGGTCTTCACAACCTTTGATTAAAACCTGCATTCCCCCAACAGCATTATGATAGTCAGCATTTCTACGAATTATCTAAAGAAGTCTAGACAAAAATGTCCACTTCTTTTATCCTTTCTTTCAGCAGTTTTTATCAATTCTTTCGCTGTCTTCTTGTTTCTCTTTTTATCTTGATTTGCTGCCTTCTACGGAGGAGGGAAAGGGTTAAATGTCTTTGGCCAGGCCTGCGATGGTCATGTGATCCCTGCCGGGCACAGCAGCTGAGATTTTTCAAAGCTGCAGAGATGCAGGAAAAAAACTCAAACTGACGATGGGATCTTAAACTGTCCACCCCTCAGTCTCAGTCCAAGGCGAGCCCAGCCCTGAGTTTCTGCAAAGTGCAGGCTCCCCTATTCTCGCTGGGGAAAAGACCTGGGCCCACAGCCAGCTCTAGGCCAGCTCTCTCTCTCTCTTTACAACTGCTAAAAAACTAATCCAGACAAAGACAGAAACAGATCATCCTTTCTCCCACTACAGAGGCCCGGCCCGGGCCCGGCCCGCCGCGCGGCCCCGGGGGGAGGCGGCAGGGCCCAGACCGGGCCTCTCCAACTCACGGAGAGCTGCCAACTCCTCAGCGGCCGGAACTCAAAAGGGCCCAACTCTCTGGTGAGATTTCATGAATATCTTCCAAAACTCACAACCCTGCTCTTTAAGTGGCTAAACGACACGCCAATCAAAAAAACCAACTCTGATTGGTCCATTGTAGCTCAAACCAGAACAATGGGAAGGGCATTCAGTCACTGTTGCTTGGCTGATGTGCCAAATCCAGGCAGGCTTTGTTTGGAGCATGTCTGACAGACCAGTGCTGAGAAGAGCATGTTCATTGAGGTGCCTCCACTGCCCACTGCTGCAGCCTTTTTCCCTGGGAGCAGGAGGGTCCCGGAGTCTGATCACACCCTGCTGTGGACCATGGGCTTTGGGAGCTTGGGAGTTGCCCTGTGTCCTCCATGTCCAGGCACATGTCGAGGAGGCAGCAGGTCACTCCTGTGATGTGCTCTCTGTGCCCGCACTGGTGTGGGACAAACCTCCCACCCCTGGTTGTCTCCCCAAAACAATTCAGAGCCCATATGGGTCCAGCCTTGCTCAAGGACCCCAGTGTTCTTTTAACTTTCCCACCCACTGTGGGTCTGGCATGCAGAGACCTCTAGCACGTGAGAGTTGAATTTAAACTCTCCTGGGTCTTTGTGGTGCAATTCTACACAAAATTGTGTATTTCTCACACAAATGCTGCAACTATGCAATTCAGCTCCAAGAGAGATGATTTTTTAAAATTTAATTTTTTGAGGGCACATCAAAAAGGAAACCCAAAGCACAAAATTTACCGCCTCCAAATTACAAAATTCCAGTGAAGAGGTTCCTAGACACGTGATGACAATCTGCTGAAAAACCCAACTTTTCTCCAGTCTGAGGGACTGAGCTGGATTTCAGAAAGGAATTTCTTCTTGATTGAGGTAGGTGTACCTAAAAGCCCAGCACAACTCTTTTAGGGTGTTTTGCATGACAAAAGGCAAAAATACAGAACTAACAATTTGCCATCTCCATCTCACACCCACCTTCTGCTGTGAACCTCTGTCATGGTGTAACCCCAGCTGAAAACTGATCACCACACAGCCATTCAGTCACACACCACCCTCCAAGGGGGATTGGGGGAAAAAAAGGAAAAAACTTTTGGCTTGAGGTAAAAACAATCTAGTAACTGAGACAAAGTAATATGTAATAATACTAATGATAATAATAATTGTAATAAAAGATATATAAACCCCAAGTGGAACAAGTGATGCCCAATACAGTTGCTCGCCACCCACTGATCTGTGCCCAGCCTATTCCCCAGCAGTGATTGGCCCCTCCCAGGCAGTTCTCCCACTTTACCTACTTGGGCAGGATGTTCTGGGGTGTGGAATATCCTGATTGATAGGAGAGACGTGGACTCCATGGGTTGCACACATGAAGCTGTTTATTGATACGCCTAGCTGAGTTTATATACCTTTTCATTATACAACAAGTAACATTGCCAAGTAATATTGCTGAAGTCATGCATCATACTAACTAATACAGGTACTTTCTGTCTTATCTAAGTTCTGCTTGCAAAGCACATATGGTACCAGGTACATCTTTGCCTTCTGCATTCCTTCCTCAAAATCCTGCTTTCTGTTGCCAAGGCTTGTGGCCTACTAATGCTGACATATCCACTTCTGTCATGAGCTGAGCAGTGCTTCCAGCTCAGCTCTTGAGCTGTATTCCCACATCTCCCCCTTTATGTTCTTTGCCGATTTATCAATCAGTCTCTGCACACATTGCAAAACACATG
>VZSR01001846.1:332274-386875 GCA_013398615.1 Brachypodius melanocephalos | reverse complement strand
GCTTGTCTCACTTTCCAGCTGTGTCAGGCAGTTCTCTTCCACACACTCCAGGAACCTCATAGACTGTTTTCTCTCCACGGTGTTGTATTTCCAGCAGACATCTGGCAAGCTGAAGTCCCACACAAGAACAAGGACCAGTGATTGTGGGAATTTTTCCCGCTGCTTAGAGAGTGATTTATCTGCCTCTTCTTCCTGCTTGGTCAGTCTATATTGGCCAATGATCTTCCCCCAATCCTTAACCATAAACCTATACATCTATCATTGCCATTAAGCTCGAGGCAGTCAAAAACGCTCACTCACATATAGGGTTACCCCAGTTTGGTTACTTCCTTGCCTGTCCCTTCTGAGTCTACAGCCACCCACTGCAGCACTCCAGTCATGAGTTATTCCACCATGTCTATGTGATGGCAACTATGCCGTGGTTTTTCAGTTGCATGATGGCTCCCAGAGTTAATTTTCTTCCCAGTGGCTGGTACATCGTTGTGTTTTTTTGATTCATTAAGAGAATAATGTTGATCACACACTGATTTTGTTGTTTCTCAGTTGTGCTCATCCCAAGTCAAGGATTTTTTAGTGTCTCATGCTGTGCCAGTGAGGAGCCACACAAGAAGCTGGGGGGAGCGTGGCTGGGACAACTGACCCAAACTGGCCAGAGGGGTATTCCACACCATAGAACATCCTATCCAGTGTGTAAACTGGGGGAACTGCCTGGGAGGGGTTGATTGCTGCTCAAGAATGGGTTGGGCATTGGTCAGTGGGGGGTGAGCAACTGTACTGGGCTTCACTTGTTCCTCTTGCATTTTATATCTCTGTCTTCTTTTCACAACCATTATTAGTATTGTGTTTATTATTATTGGTGGGGTTCTTCTGTGGGTTTTTTTGATTGTTAAACTGTTCTTCTCTCAGCCCATGAGCTTTAACTTTTCTTTCTGATTCTTCCCACCAGGGGCAGGATGGAAGTGGGTGAGGAGCAGCTGCAGCTGGTATTTAGCCATGACACAGGCTCAGTGTCACAACATAGACCCTTCCATATGTCCAAACATGGGTCCGATAGATCAGCAGGCATCAGCAGGCAGAGTGAGGCTAGAAACTCTGCTGATTTTGCACAGCCTAGTTTTTAGTATCGTAGAAGGACCACTAAAGTAGCTTCTGTGAGCAGCTGTTAGAAGCTTCACCATGTCTGACAGAGCCAATCTCTGATGGCTCTGAAGGTGGACATGCTGCTGGCCCAACTGGAGAGGTTGGTAACACCTCTGTGATGACATATTTAGGAAAGAAATCAAAATGGCATGTGGGCAGTTTTTCCAAGGGGTGGTGAGGTGCTATTACCTTACGGTCATAGGGACAGACATACAACAGGACTCACTGAGGATCATGCAACAAACAGCCTAGATTTATTATGGCCTTTTATAGGAGGTTCAAAATTCCTGTACCTGAACAACTGATTAGTCAGGGTCTCAGCACTGTCCAGCTCTCTGGCCAGTGATATGTCTGCATTCAGGATTGAATGGGATTGGCTGAGGTTCCCTGTTTGAGTTCAGTTCCACACTATCATTGTTCACCTAGGGACTTGTTTATTTCTTTTCTATGTCAAACTAGGCTAGCAGAATTGAGTTTCTTATTTATGGCCAAATTTATCTGTACAATCTCAGGGACAATCCTGGGGCCAGGACTGGCTATACAGCCACCATGGCTGACACCATTTTGGTACACTCCACGTGTAACCTTGCCTCCCTCCCACCCCTGGCCAGCCGTGCCACGGGCAGAAGGGCAGGGACAGCAGTGGCAGCTTCCCTTTCTCAGTGCCCTGCATGAAGAGAGGTGTTGAATGGTGCTGGTGCTGTGGCGGCCGCCACTGCCTGTGATGGCAGTGGGGCCTCAAGGCTGGCAGTGGAAACACGGAGAGTGATTCCCCAACATACAATAACATGAAATCAGCCTCTCAGCTCTCTGAGACGCTGCAGAAATCTTTGAACTGATGGGATTTGTTGGCAATGGTACTTAGGAGCAGCAGGTTTTTTCCTCCTAGTTGGAGAAAGAGGAAGAAGTGAAGACATGTGGAAAAAGACAACATGGCAGGACCAAGGTCAGTGGAAAGAAAGAAGGGGAGGAAGTGCTCCAAGTGTTGGAATTAAAGATTTCTCTGCAAGCAGTAATGAGGACTATGGTGAAACAAACTGACCCCTTGTAATGCATGAAGTTCACAGGTCACTTCACCCTCTTCAACAATATCAGCAAGGCACCCTTAAGTGTCCAGTGATGTGAGTCCTAAGGTCCTGACATTCACTCTGAAAATGGTGCTATGGGATGAAATCACAGAAGGAATGGGCAGAGCCAAGCAGTACAGAAAGGGCACTGGATTGCTTGCTGAAGTTGCAGTGTCTAATATTAGCCATAGGTCAGATACTTTAGAAATCCTTTCAAGAAGGACAGAGATCCTGGGACAGCCTTCCTGCCTTGTAATCCCCTGGAGTAGCACACTCAATAGCAGCTCTTTGAGGCTTGTAACCCAAATCCTCCAGGCTGCACAGAGAGGACAAATGGCTCTTGGATACTTCGGTCTGTACTTAAAATAGGAACAAAGCTATTCCCATGTGCCTCCCCACAGAGCCAGGGGAGGGGCTTACATGGTATCTGAGAGTGTCCATGGTGTCTGCATCTCTCTTCTTTCTACTACACTCACAAAGTTGTTCCTTTCACTCAAGATACCGAACTTTGGCACCAGGCAATACCCAAGGTTGTAAGGATATCCAAGGACAACCAATTCAGGCTGATACACAGCAGGAAAAATGTGCAAGTGAGAGTGCAGCAGATGCCAGCAGCAGGAGCGGGTAAGTGAACTGCAATGAGCAGCAATGCATATGGAATGTGGGACGTGCTGTCTTTCCTAAACATTAGGGCTCAGAAAACAAATGACACAGTAAGGGCAGACAGCAGTGTCAGGGTATTGGGGTGAGGATGTCAGTGGGAAAGAGAGGAAGTGGAGCTGTGTCAATGGACATCACCTGTCACTGCATGATTTAGGGCAGAGTCCAGGTAGCAAACAGCTGCTGAGGGACAGATAAGGGGGACCCAGTGTTCCCAAATAAAAAATTCTACATCAGGCTTGAACAAATGAAGAAACTAAATGGCACAGAGTTCAATGGGGAAAAGCAAAATACATAAACCAAAATATTCATACAATGGTTTTAACAGGAAGCTGCATGTCATCTTCCTATGGAGTAGTGTGAACAGCAGTAAAGGAATGTCTTGAGATGGTGTTGACCCTCAAAGAGGAGCTGTTATTCCAGAAAATTCATAGAAGCCATTGCTTTTACAGGAATAGCCATTGGTAGCTGGAAAGAGACCTAGAAGATTTTCACATTTTCCTAATCAAGAATATTGTTTAAATCCCACCAACTACTCTGTTTTCAGGGTAACTAAGATGGCAGAGACCTGTTCAAAGCACTCCAAGCACACTTCCTAGGAGAGTGTGTAATTTATAAAGGTCCTGTGAGTAAAACTAAGCTCTTGCTGCTGTAATGTTCAGGCTTTGATGGAATTCACAGAGCCAGGCTCTGCACCACTGGCTCATACATTCCATTACATTACTGCAGTACAGTTTTTTGAACTGCTGGACTCCTTCTGCCTTAGTCATGTAAAACCCAGTATCCCATTGGCCACAGCCAGTGCCGAAATGGTGCCACGTCTAGTGCCATGAGCAAGCAGATGTGGAGGCACCCAGGTGGAGGTGGAATTCATAGCCTCTACAGAAGGAATTGACAGCAGACTTCAAGAATCTGTCTTAGCTGATGACATGAAGATTTCAAGACTCCTCAGACTGTTAGTGCTAGGAGTGTTGGCATGAGTAATGTCACTGATTCAGAAAACAAGCATTTCTAGAGAGGAGCTTTGGTACAGTTAATCATGGTTGGGCTCCTCTTGAGAAACATGTGTCAGCCATGGTATCTACCCCCGACACCCTCATTGCCTGACCATAAACATATGCTTCACTATGATCTACCGGAAGGTCAGTTTCTGAGTTTGTCTGCTACTGATGACTCCTTCAAAACTCCCAACTTACTCTGCTCTGACAAAAAGCCATAAAGTTATAATCAGAAAGGCATGTTCAAAAGGATAGTCCTGTTAGCAACAACATCTTGTCAAATTTCAGGTGTAAATAATTGCATGTTCTTCCACGAACTACCTGTGCAGTTCCAGTTAGACACTGTCTCACAGCATCCTCTCTCAAGACCTGAGGAACTGCAGTATCTCCTGCAGACAAGCCTCCTCCTTTCTTCATAAACAGGATCTGTTTCCAAGAGTGGATGAACAAATCCCACAAAAATTCTGGTCTTGAGTTATAATGGCTTTAGGATTTTTATTAGGATTGAGAGGTGCATGAATAAGACAGTAGGATGAAGTGTCATGAGAATCACAACTCAAGAGTGGCTGAAATGCATGAATCCACACAAGGTGAGATTTGTTGATGGACAGAGGGACCAGTAAGGCTGCAATGCCCAGCAGATCATGTGCTATAGCAGGCACAAGCATTCACTCATCATTGCCAGACCCGGGCACATCGAGCTCTGGGGGTACCAATGCTCAATTGCATTTGGAGTTTCATAGAATCATAGAATGGCTTGGGTTGGAAAGGACCTTAGAGTCCAGCTCATTCTAACCCCGGCCATGGGCAGGGACACCTACCTATCCCAGGTTGCTCCAAGCCCCATCCAGCCTGGTCTTGGACACTTCCAGGGATGGGGCAGCCACAGCTTTCCTGGGCAAAGTGTGCCAGGCCTCACCACCCTAACAGGGAAGAATTTTTTCTCAGTATCCCACCTAGCCCTGCCCTCTGGAAGTAGGAAGCCATTCCCCTTTGTCCTGTCCCTCCAGGCCCTTGCCCAAAGTCCCTCCCAAGCTCCCTTGGAGCTCCTTAAGGGACTAAAAGGGGCTCTGAGGTCTCCCTCGAGCCTTCTCTTCTCCAGCCTGAACTAATTTTGCTTACCTCAGGTCCTGCTGACAGGGAGGAACTTAATTTTCCCACTTGAGGGTGCTGTTCCCATTGGCAAAGGCCGCCCTTCTGCTTTTCCAGTGCCCAGCATCACATTCCAGAACTCACAGACAAAATGGCCATCAGGCTTGCTCAGAGCTTCGTTTGGACACACTGACGAGGCTTTCAGAGGGTAACATTCTCATGGACTCTAACTAGAGGACTTGTTCGACCTCTGAACACAATATCATCTCGTTCACAGTGGGCATCTGCTGGATAAAATATTACATTTTTATAAACCTATGTATAGTCATAAATATATTGTCACATAAATACTAACCCAGCAATGGTCCAGCAGTCCGTATTCTAAAATGATAAAATTTTAAGTACCTCATATCCTAATTGTTTAATGAAATATTGAACAAACCTGATAGGTAAGAGACTGTGTGCCCATCTTTGTCCTTCAGACACCTTTGGATGTCTCAAGGTACAGATCCCAAAAAGACTGGTATCTTTCATGGCTTGAAGGCAGCACTCTGCAGAGGGATTGAGTAGCAGTATTCAGCACGTGTAATTCTAAACTCATCATGATTTATGATTATGGACTGCTGACGCACGCAGGGTTAAGAGTTTTCACCAAGGCTCTGTGTTCTGAGCTGTTTTGCTGTGCAGAGCCTGGCAGGTTAGTGCTGGGTTGTGGTGCTGCTGCGAGTCTATGTGCTGGGGACCCTCTGGTGAGGATGCAGAGATGAGTCCTCCTGAGTGGGAGGACTTGGGTCACGCCTCTGTAACTAAAGGAGTCACAGTGAACCCAAGGGAAATAAAAGGCAAACAATACCTGAGCACCTTCCTTTGCTTCAGGGGTCTTAGATGTTTTTGTTTCACCTATTGCACCCACTGAAACAAGCAGACTTTTGCTCATGAAAAGCCCAATAAATAGAAGTCAGTGTGAGTTTTTGTTCACATCAATGGGCTTTGGATCAGGCCCAGAAAAACTGGCTTTATAAATATAGCCATTGCAGATGAAGCACTGTTTTAAGTTGGTTTCAGTGATGCCACACAAGGAGATACTGGACAACACCTGCTTGTAGGATTACTGGGGTCCCCTGAGGCTCGGAGATGGCCAGAGTTTCCTGACAGGATTGTAACTCCAGGGCCCAAGTCCTTCCTGCAACTATATTCTCTGATATGCTGTGGCAACCTGGCTACTGTTACAGAGACTGCTACAAGCCATCCTTTTGCCAGCAGCTGTATTGTGCACTGCCTAGTGGGAATGGAGCAGATGGACTCAAATGGATGGACTCTTGCTTACCAGCGAGAAAACTATTCGCAAGTCACTGTGTTTGTTTTAAAATTGCTCACATTTCTGTCTGCAAAGGTATTTATAACCATGCTCATCATAACTGTGCTGACTACAGCTTTAGAAAAGTCTGGCAAGAAAGAGCTGTTGGGCAGCATTTCAGTGAGACAAGGAAAGAGCCTTAAGTGCTCCAAGAATGCATTATAGCACAGGAACAACAAACAGGATCTGTGCTCCCAAGGCTTGAGAGCAAGAATGACGGAGTGGAATTTTTTGGGGCCTGCGTAAAACAGGACATAATAGATCATCTTAAGGGTGATTTTTTTTCTGGCCTTAAAATCTACACAGCTGTACCGCGCTGATTCCAAAGCTGCTGTCCACAGAAGGAGCACTTTCTCCTTGTTTCGGCTGAAATACTATGTATTACTTTAACCACTGCTTTTCCGTGTAAAGAGCAACTGCAATTTCGCGGAAGGAGCCCAGGGTCCCCCGCGCCAAGCTCTCCCCGCGAGGCCGCGCTGAGCCGGGGCGCGGCGAGCAGGGCAGGGCGGGGCAGGGCCGCGGCCGGCGGGGAGCCGAGCGGGGCAGTGCCGCGGGGCAGTGGAGCGGGGCAGGGCCGCGGGGCAGTGCCGCGGGGCAGTGGAGCGGGGCAGGGCCGCGGGGCAGTGGAGCGGGGCAGTGCCGCGGGGCAGGGCCGTGGCCGGCGGGGAGCGGAGCGGGGCAGGGCCGCGGGGCAGTGGCCGGGCCCGCCGCCGCCGGCTCGCTCCGCCTGGGCGTGCAGGGGCCGCTCTCGGGGCGCGGCGGAGCCCGGAGGTGAGCGGGCGGCGGGCGAGGGCCGGCGGCACCCGCGGGGCCGGGCCGGGGGCGGCGGGGCCGTAAGCGCGGCCGCGGGGCGCGGGCTCCGCTCAGCCCGGGGCGAGCACGGGAGTGTCGCTTTTACCCTGCGGCATGAAAAACGGCGGAATTGAGGGAAGATTTTCTGGCTGGAAATGAAAATTGTTCCCAGAGAAAAGGACGGCAAAGCTGGGCAAAAGGCTGAGGTATTTCGTTCGTGTTATGAATTGTTTTTAGAAAGATTTGTGTAACGATCAAAATTCAAGTAGGATAATGACAAAAAACCAACCAACCCAACCACCCAACCGTAACTTTAGACTGGAGTTTCTGAAAACCTCAAATCAGATACTCGACAGCAAATTCCACTTTCGGAATCGTTTAAAGCCAGACCAGTTGGTAGGTTTTAGGGGGGTAATGGCAGTGGGATAAGAGTAAAGTCAGGTGTCAAGGCAAGGTGTTTCTGGAACAGACTGGTGTTAATTTGCAGTCCGACAGCTGAATTTTTGCTCACCAAATTGGAAAATGCATCTTTATCTACATCAGTTTATCATCATTTAAAGGTTATTCTTCCTTTTGAAAGTGTAATATGTAGTTTTGTGAAAGTCAGATGGAAGGTGTGTGTGAGAGGACACACGTGGTGAAGTTTGTCCTCTGGAGGAACCAACCTCTGCTTCAGCCAACAATGAGAACTGGGGTGAAGCGTGAGACTCAGTTGGTGATTGATGAATCTACAAGCTCAGGTTTATCAAGATAGCCATGAGGCTTGAAAATGCAGAGAAATTTTTTCTGCATTTATGTTTTAAAGCAAAAAAAAGGATAAAGTTTTATTTTTATCCTGGGGGTTGTACACTGGAAGATAAGATTTTGTGAGATGCTTGTGTTCAGATCAGCAAAGAAGCTGCCAAAATGGAAAACTGTGTCTTATGTTAAGCCAAAAGAGCTTTTTACTGAGAATCAAAGCTGCTGAGGGTTATTAGCTGTTGAAATCTGTTGAAATTTGCATATAATATTAATTTTCTTAATCTAAATTCCATCTCATATCAGTTATGTGTAGAGACTTCACACCTTCTCAGCTGCTTCCAGACAGGAAGGAGAGTAAACCCCTGCAATGAAAAATTATTATTGTCCTGTCCTTTTGTTATAAGCTACCAAAATCCACAGAAATTAGTTTATTTTTGCTGTCTGTCAAACCAGTAACTACAAGAGACTTGGCTTCTCTGTTCACCTGTGGCAAAGATAAGATTCATGCTGCCAACCTTTCATGTTGGGCTTAAGGAACTAATTCTGTATTTCAGCTCTAATAAAAACAAAATCTGGTCTGAGTTGGTATCCTTTTCCCATATTGTTGGACAGTGTCTGGGGAGACTCTGCATTGCCAAAAGAGAGACAAGTGGTGCTTGAGGGTGTCTAAACTATCTGCTTTTGCCTCCCAAGTCTGTATGGAGACACCAACCTGTCTGAACTCCAAAGCCCCAAGGTTGTGTACTCCTGCAGGCATCATCACAGGCTTCAAAGTTCAGTGTGCCTTTTTGGTGAAATACAGCTAAAGAAGACTTCTTTTTAAAACTTTCTCTCTTGATGGAGCTTTTTTCTTCACTTCATGAGGTCAGATTGATGGAGTGTGTTTTCATTAGTTTTTTTTTAACACCACTTACAGTTTCTGATGTCCTTTTGAGCATAGAACTTAAATGATGTCTGATCTGAAGGACAGCATGAGCTCTGGAAAGTCACTATCTTGACAACAGCCGATCTTTTATAAACCCGGCAGTGTCCAGTAAACACAAAAATAACTAAATCAGGCATTCCTGCAATTCATATTTTTTCTGAAAGGTATCTAATGTGAATCTTTGATAATATTCATGAGCTCAAGAAGGCCCAAGAAGCAAAAAGGTGTCAGGAAAGTCCAACTGGTTTCTGTTCTTTGAAATACATAACAAGAAAATCAATACTGTTTTTCTAAATTTTAATTCTGTATTATTACTCTAGCTTTTATAATACCCTAGACTCTTCCCTGCAGAGCTTTTGGGGGAAAATTGCTTTCAGGTTCAGAGAGTTATCCAAATTTTTTTTTCTGACATGTTTATGGCAGAGCACAATACTTTACAGGGCAGGGAAGGAAGTGAAAGTCTTTGTAGATCACTTATTTTAGCATTATTCTAGGAAGCGGCTTATGTGGGCTCAATACACAAAAATCAAACTGCGAACCTGGTAATTCTGCTTGTGAAAAGTGATTATGGTGAAGGAGAGTTCAGTCAATACAGCTACAGGTGACAAGGCTCCAGCCGTCTGGGTGCACACCTGAGCTTTGTCTCATTTTCTCGAAGGCCACTCCAAGGTAGAAGTCCATGGGACTTCTCTTTTTGGAGAGCATTGTGCACAGAACCTAGTACACGAGTTGAGTTTGTGATGAGTGCTTGGAGCAGATTGAGGGATGTCACAGCTGAGCTGTAGCAGTTGGGTTGCTGCCTGCCAAGGTCATGATGATTTGTCCAGACTTTGGAAGCAGTTGTTGTCAATGAAAGATCCCTCAGGGAATCTTCAGATCCCAATTCATAGAAAATTTCTCTGCAAGAGGGTAAAATGCAGTTCGAATGTTATTGTACACTACTTTTTCAGATCTAAAATGAGTAGGGGATAGTTCTGTAAGCTTGCTACTCACTCCTGAGAGAAATAGGGGAGAAATGCTGGCATGGTGTTTGATGTGATGTGATGCAGACGGTCCCTGCAAGTTAGTTGTGGATGTACACCCAGAAATTGCTTGGGGCTGCATATATTATATATTTAGGCTTAATTTTCTGGTGTGTTTGTTTGATTGATTTGTGTGTGTGTTTTCTTTTTGCTTTGTTTTGTTTTCTTTTAGGTTCCTTTTGCAGAGGCCAGTAAGGACTTGATGATCTGAATTGATATCTATCCAGGTATGATGTAGCAGATGGGCATTTGGCATTCAGTGGAGGTACAGTTTCATTAGCCTGAGCTGCATTTCTGTAGAGAGAGGTGCCACTTTTGCCAGGTACGGGCCACTTGTCATTTCCCCTTACACCTTCCATTGAGCCTGCACAAATGATTTTTAAGCCAGGAAGTGAATTGTACTGAGGAACTGGCATGGAGTAAAATCATCCCCAAGTAAAACCAAAAAAAGTTGAGTTTAAACACAAATCTTTTTCTCAGGCTGGTTCTCTATGAAGCCTCACAAATTCCTGTGTTGAGCATGGCAGGGTAGTGGCAGTGAAGTGGGAGTGCTGGCCAGGAACGGGTGGAGGTCAGCGTCCAGTCTTTGATGACTCTGTTGGTTTACACTGGCTCTTGGTTGTAAGGAACCTGTCTCAGCAGGGGAATCTTTATGGTGGAAAGAGCAGCAGTTTCTTTTTAAGGACTGTAGTGGATCTCTCCACCACTGATATAATCTTAAAGGAAGCACATCTCTTTCTTTTTGCACAGTGGTACTCTAGTCTTAGGCTTTGTTCAGGTGAAAGCAAACTTAGAAGAAAGGAGATTATAGAACATCAAAGAGCTAACATGCACAAGTCAGAACAAATAGCCCATCTTGATTTTCCATACTGCGGGGTGTAAGTAACATGTGCTTGTTCTTTGAAAAGCTGAAAACTTAGTCATTATATCACAGCATTATCTGAAAAATATAAAAAAAAATCTGAAAAATTAAGCAAAAAATATTTGCTTAATAAATTTAGACTCATTGGATGTATCCAGACATTACTATGACGTAAGAAATACACACTAAAATCCAGTGGGGGTGCAGTTGAACTGAGGGGCATGTGGTTTTGAACTGACTCCACTTCAGTTGTGCATTTAGAGCCTGTTGATAAGAACAAAAGTGCCATGAGATTTCTGGAGTCAGAATTGTTTATTGTGCTCTGTGTTTTATATCCTGCTTGTATTTCTAATGTCTGTTCCAGGTTTCTTCCCTGTTGGAGAAGAAGCCATTCTTTCATGTAAAGGAAAAGCAAAAGTCGAAAGGCTTACTTAAAAATAGATTGTTCATTAGGAAGCCAAAATCTTGTAATTATTTCTTACTAGTAAAATTAATTATCCTTGTTCTAGTTAATATTAACTGAGTAATTGAACACTTCAATGGAGTATTGTTGCAAGTGTAGAGTTTACACATTTCCAGCACTGTTTCATTGCAGTGCCACACACTGCAGCTTCTGTTGTAAAAGCTGCAGCTTACAGAGTCCCTAGATCTGGAGTACACCTGAGAGGAGGTGTACCAGCACCTCTGCCAGGAGCTGGAGCACTGGCCCCTGCCCAGCAGTCTGGACAGCCCTGGCATGCCCAGCACAGGCTCTGGTTCTGGATCAGTTCCAGGAGCTGTTACCCAGCCCAGACTGGGGCCTGCTGTGAAGCTGCCATGAAGGGCTGAGGATGCAAAGTATTGTTCTCCACTGGAAGCATCCTGACCACCACAGGTGTAGGCAGAACTCCTCTCCTTGGGCCTGCTACGTGCTCATGGTGTGACTCAGTGCTCCTGGTCTCACACACTGAGCTGGCTGTTTCCACCTTAACTAGGTGTCTGCCAGTCTGTGTTCTGTGCCCTCAGCCACCCTCCTCATTTCAATAAAGGTTTGCATTTTATTGTGAGTCTCTGCTATATGCATATTTTCGCTTTTAGTATGTCTGTATTGAAGGTTTCATATTTAATTCTGCTGGCCCTCTATGGCAGGTTTTTCTTAAGTAAAAAGAAAACAAATGTCATCATTTTCCCAGTTTTGAAAGTTCACTTAAGGCTGTTCTGTTGGGGGTCATTTTTATAGTGTTTTCATCTTTACTGATGAGTATGCCTCAGCAGGTTTGCCCAGAATTAAATAGCAATGTCAAGAACCCAGTGCATGTTCCCCACTCCTTTTCAGTATGTTTTCATTTTAATTAATTCATGAGTTTTATTTGGAAAAATAGGAAATATGTTCAAAGAAGACTGCAGTAATACCATAAATTCAAGACTGATTCACCTTTTACTGAAAGTGGTTTTGATAAGAACTAGTGTTTTTGTTTTAAAAGTCAGTTCCAAAAAAAAAAAATAAAAATTCTTCAAATACTTTTCTTTGCAAGGTTGCTGCACTGGTAGCCACAGGTATGGCGTATGCTTCCAATCCAACGAATACTGAGGATTTGAATCAAAGCACATAAGGAAAAATAAATTGTGAAAGAGATAAACTACAGGCTATGTTCAGATTATTTTGTTTGTAATAAGCAGTGTTATTTTTATCCCTGAGGTACTATAAGAGCTTTTAGGACAACAGCTTCCCTGTTCTTCATCTGTCCTTCTTCATACATATGTAAAAGATTCTTCTGCAGAGTTCGAAAGATGAAATGTCAGAGTTTGTATTTAATGTTTTCAAAGAAAAGATCAGAGGAAATTTTCTGTTCAGAGAGGATACTGAATTAAAAGCATGAAAGCAGAATTCCCCAAATAATCACTTCTGTGTGACTTTTCTTGTAAAGTTACTTGTGGTGAACTGAAGCAAGGAGAAAGTGACCCTCAATATCGGTATTTTAAAAATAAACGCTGAGCTCAGCCAGCATGAATCAGGGCTGTGCTGCGGCAGCCGGAGGTGCTGATGGTGTGCTGGGGGATCCAGCTGGCTGAGGCTGCACCCCCCTTTGCTTGGGGCTGGGGTCTTCACCCTCTGCAGCTGCTGCAGGCAGGAGGGTGTCGGCTCAGGCAGGGCAGAACAGCCGGCTGCAGTGAGGTCAATCAGTGTCTGTTCTGCAGAGGAATTGGCCCGGGCTGGAATAAATGTGGTGTCAGAGTTCTCTCTTAGATCCGCTCGTGCCTGCAGCTGTTTGTTCCTCGGCAGCAGAGCAGGAGGAGGAGTCCGGCTTAAGGAGTGACTGTGTTCGTCAGAAGACCAAGGGGACCACCAGGGCTAAACAATCGGAATAAGCTGTCTGTGTCCAGTGGGATCCCTCATTAAAAGGGTCCCAGTGCATATGTAGTTAAGCCATCCCATAACGCCAGAATTGCTGGATAAATAGCACAGCGTGGTTGCAGACTTCAAGTCCTGACAAGGAATACACCGTCCTATAGTGATTTGTTTGTGTAATAGGTAAAGCTCCATTGGATGCAAGTTCGCTTCATGTTAGGCACTACTCCAGCAAAGAAAAGAGGACAGTGCCTGTGGAAATAACTGGGGGTTTACATTCTGCTTTATAAGCTGCCCCTATCACAGAGTTTTTAAGATATCTGTGCTAATGAACAATAATTCATATTCACATTTGTTTTCAAATAAATGTCATCATGTGATAGATTGCATTACTCATTAAGCAGTAATGCTTGTGAAAAGTGAGTCTCAATGCTTTTAATTTTGGAGAAAGGGAAATCTTTCTCCAGTTGCTCTCTCAATGTTTTCAACATATTTTGCTTTTGCAGTAGTGTTGGGAATGTAGATGTTCTCAGATAATGTTGTAAGATTTGTGTTTTGAAATGAAAAATCATGAAAGCATGTTCTAGTTTTACAGGTAGGAGTATAATTAAAGAATCTTAATTTTAGCCTAATTAATTTTTTTTCTTCCTAAGCTTTGGAACAGGCTGGGGAGTTTGCGGGAACAAATACCTGGGAAACTGATGGAACTGTTGATACTGAAATTTAAAGCCAACTCATAGAAAGTAATTAAAGTGTGTTTGTCTGCTGCATGAGGGAGGAGAGCGAGGGTTGTGTGAAAAGTTATTCCCTGCATGTGTCAGTATACTACACTGTAATACAGGATGCTTCCCTCAACTTCATGCAACAGATTAATACCAAGTGATAGGTAAGCACTTTTCTAATCTACATTGGCATTCAAGATGATCCAATTTGCTGTTTCATCTTTGTGAGCTCTGTGGCAGAGGTTGCACAGATCGGTCCCTTAGGCCTCTTTATTTAACACAGCAGGTTCTCTCATTTTGACCCAAGATCAGTTGTTCAGAAGTTCAGTGCTTCGCTGAGATGGATGCTCAGAGGTGCTGATGTGATGAATTAGAAAACTTATCTTTGGGGAAATGGCCTGGTTGGGGGAGAAAGAGGGGCAAGAGTGCTCGATTCAGTGTAGGGCTTGACTGTATGAATTAGGAGCAATGGTGATGCTTTGGACTGCAGAGAAGTAGGAATTGTAGGTGAAACTACAGACTAAGGGCTTCTGAGGGCTGCTACAAACTGTGGAACCTAGCGTGTGGCTGAAGGCACAAGGACAGAAGAGGAGGAACTGTCCTGGAAGGGAGCAGAAGGGCTTACCAAGGGTGATTCTTGGAGGATAAATTAGGAGAGAGCCATCAGACCACAACAGTACGGCTATTTAGGAATGTTTATGCTTCAAAAGGGCTGGAGACTCAAGTAATGCATTGGAGAAACATTGCACTGTCCCACGAGCTTGTAAGAAAGAGGCTTTATTGAGAGCTGTATTGGTATTTTAATTTGACTCGAGTAAGGTTTGGAAGCTTGAACCTACTACCTGCTTTTTATTATTCCCAGTTTTTAAGTTAGAATTAAACTTTTTGAGGCCTGATATGTGTTTGTTGAGTAACAGGGTTAGTGATAATCTGTTGAGTGATTTCAGTTGGCAGTAGAAAAAGTGTCAGGGGTATGTATTGTCATGAATTGTAGTAATGTGTCTTTAAGGAGTGGTACTGCCCAAAAAGCCTCTTCTATAGAAAAACCCCTTGGGAATTCTCAGGCAGAGGGGGCAGCTCCCACATCCACACACGCCACGTGGCCAGCCAGCCAGGAGAACAGAAGGCCTGACCCCAGGTCAGTTCCAGCCAGGTTTATTTCCAGGAGCCAAAGGGGAACCAGAGTCAGAGGCAGAATCTCCCCATGCAATCCCTTAAGTACAGGGTCTTGCAGGCAATGACCTTGAGGTATGGGGGCAGGGCAAAGGGCAGGTAAGGGCAGTGTCCCATGGTGGGGGACAGGGCCAGGCACCGGGTCCCACAGCCAATGGAGACGTACAGAGGAGGGGAGAAACCAAGGGCCAGGGGCATTGATGGGCGGAGGAACTGGGGCAAACCATTTATCCAGAGCACCTCTTGGAGGTATCCTCTCTCAGGCTGGACAGGTAACCAGGGTCTGTCTTGCCAAGGCCAGACCCTGGGTATTATGTTGAGGGGCTGCAGGGATTCCACAATGAATTATCTGGGCAGGTATTTTTTGCTCCTCCAGCATCTGAACATCCATGCACATAAACTGGGTTGTAAGGCCAGAACTTGCCTTTGGAAGAGTTTTTCACAAAGTTATTGCTGCTCAGGATCAAAGTCTTGAACTTTATTTAGTGTGTATTCTCAATTATTCAATGTGATTCCTTTTCGTGTCTTTCTCTTCCAAAATCTGTCAAAAGGCCTCTGTTGGTGTATGAACTGCTTGTTGGTACAATCTTTGTGGATAAATAGCATTTCTGTTTAGAAGTTTTTTGGCAGTTTTTACTGTCTCTTAGATTGAAGGAAACGATCTCATTAAGATTTCCTGACTCTTTTCTTAGGTACTGATGAATTTAGAGAAAGAACAGGTGAGCAGTTCTAGAAGTTATGTCCTTCTTGATTCTTTGAGTGATCTTCCAACCTGACTTCTTAGCTCACTGTGGCCTGAGGCAAATAACTTGATTTTCTTCGTCAGTTCTACCAAGTGATGTCAGACAGTGATGGCTGTTTCTACAGTGAGACTGGAGGAAATAGTAGATGTCAGGAGAAAGAATTAAGGAAAAAATGCAAAAAAATTGATAAGTAGCTCATTTGGGGTTTCTAGATGCTTCCTTCTTATGTTTCACATTTACACTCAAGGAAACACACCTCGGTCTCTGACTGCATGTCCATGTTTTGTGGGGAAGTTGTAGCTGGTGCTTTGAGTACCTCAGTTGCTCTACTTAGACACCAGTGGTGTCTGATGTTCTTACTAAGCCATAGTATGGTCTGTAGCTTTCTGCAGAGTGATGTGGCCTTACCCAAACAATCAGCATGCAATCTCCAGTGGTTTTTCACTGAATTTTTTGTTGCTTTGTTTGTATGGGTAATACTTGGTATCAGAACGTTGTTCTCAAATGTTGTCAAGACAACAAGGTTTATGTTTAATCTCTGCCCTGGAATTAACACAGGAATGTTACTTCATTTAATAATTCAGCCATGGACTAGGTACCAGCCAAACAGCAAAGGTCTTCAACTTTTGTCTCTGTTGCTTTTACCCTGATAATTTAATACAGCACTTTGTTTTTCAGACTGGTTTGATGAGTGCTGGAGTTCAGCCCAGATTTTTTGCACCATTAGTAGGGAAGTATCTCCAGGTTCTTGGAGCAAAAATATGGCAGAAACAGCTGTGGTATTTCAAAGTTTGAAGGTGTCTTCTTAGGTTTTTCATAAATTTCAGGAGAGGAGATTTATGCTTCTTCAGAGATCTACTTGGCAGGATTTCATGGGAGACTCTCCTGACAGGTAAAGTTGCTGATCTTCCAGGATAGCCAGTTCGAAGCACATGTAGTCCATCACAACCTGCAGGAAGATAAACAAAAACGGTAGGAGGCAAACAAGCATGAGGAACTGCTGTTTGAGCTTAAACACAAACTTAAACACAAGCAGGAGGCATCAGGAAGGTGGGAGTGGTATGAATGGCCAAGAGCAATATAGAAGTGTTGCCTGGGCAAGGAAGGATGCAGGTTGGAAAGCTAAAGCTCAGCTGGAGTGAGGGGTGTAAAGAGCACCCAGAACAGCTTCTGAAAGCACATTGACAGTAAGAAAAATTTGGTGACACTGCTCTGAGCACCTTCTGAACAAAGAGATGGTAAAGCCAGCGGTATTTAGGGCCTTTTCTGGCCTTGTTTTTAGCTGAATAAATTAATGCTTGTTTTTCACTGGGCAAAACCAGGAAGCTGTACTCATCCCCCTCAGTGAGGGATGATTGAATGAGAAGAGCTGTCTGATTTGCATTCTGACGTGGTGAGTGACATCAGCTGAAACCCATGCTGTCAGTCATACCTTGCAGTCTGCTCGGGAGCCAGGCACTCACAAGCAGAGCAGCCCAGCAAGGAGGAAGCTGGCAAGTGGAGTATAAGGTATGGGAGGTTAGTATGTAATTTATGCTGGGTGAGGAGGATGTTCCCTGCAGATCTAGGTAAGCAAGTTTGTCTATTGTGGAACTTTTACTTGCAGTTTCAAATGTTTGTTTGGGCATTTAATGTTTTTTCTGGAACAGAGCTCTCCCAAAAGATGAAGTACATGAAAATTTTTGCCTTTGAACGCAGCAGCACGTGACTTGGAAAATGAATTTATTCTTGTGTAAACAGCAGACATGAATAATTTGATAGGAAATGTCAGCTGGTAGGTCTAACTGACGAGAACATCTGAAAGCTAGGGAGTTGAGGGTAACTGGACATTGGTAAAGAAACAAGGCTGCACAAATAATTTCAAGTGTTCAATTATCTTTCAAAGAAGAGGATATGGAGAACAGAGTCTGGGTGAAGAGGGTGAGCCTGGAGAATAGTTGGCGATAATGAAGGTAAGGTGGTTGTGGTTTTGTTTCTCTGGCTACTGGTCAGAGTTGAAACATCTTATTTCATGAAAAAACAAATGGAGGTTCTGCCAGAAGCTGTAGTTTTAGGGAAAAGGGCATATAGAGTCACAAGAGAAAGAAATAAGAAGGCTAGGAAACTAGAGAAATAAAGCAGAATTAGCTGCAGGTAAAAAGAGATTAATATCAAAGCCTTCACATGATTGGAGATTCTGCATCAGTTATGGCCAGAGCAAGCAGGCTAATAAACGTCTGCAAAAAAGTTCAGAGAAATGGAGATGTAGAGGGTGATGGGTTCTGTAGGAATGTTACTTTGACAGGGTGAGGAGGCATGCTATGAGAGCTAAGGATAATAGGTAGTTCACGGACTGGAACTGTATGGAAAGGTTTAAATACTTTTTCATTACCATGCGAGGACCTTCTTAGGCATTTTTCTTAATTGATAAATTTCAGCTAAGTCCCTTGGACATTGTCCATCCATCATTAAATTTGCATTATAAGAAAAGACTTAAAATGGTGAAGAACCATGAGAAACATAATTTAAAAAGGGATCTTGGGAAAGGTTGTTATGAATAAGGCGATATCTGAAAGCAGGTATGACTCCAGGATGGCTAACAGAGATGAGGCAATGGAAATGAGCATATCAAAGCTGAAGTGAAATTTGAAAAGCTTAATGTATTCCCTTCAGGCGGGAGACTCTTAACTAGCTAACCTCTGTCTCAGTATGCTGAAAATAATGCTATATGTAATTAAGAATTTTGGAGCAAAGATTTTTATCCATAAATTTTACCAAATCTTTAATGATTTTTTAATCTATAAATTCTACCAAATCTTCATATATATTAGAAGAAACATATAAAATATTTTACAAAAAAAAATCTATCCTAGAACTATAATCCTATAATACCAGTATTGTGATCATTAGTGTGAAGGTTTAAAAAAAGAAAAACCCTTGGAGATGGAGATTAAGATATTAAATGTAGTATGGGTGTTCAAAAGATAGCCTGTGCTGTGTTAGTCAGAACTTTATTTGTTAAAATCATTTATTTCTGCCTAAAAGAGACGCAGTAAGTTTCATGTCTAAGCTAGTAACTTCTTTTGGGTAGCTCTAACAATTTTAGGTGAAGACATCAGGATTGTGGGATGTATCAAACAGGAAACTGCCTAGAAAAGCTATCAGGAGAGAATTTACTCATGGAGTTCTTCACTAATTGATTTCTTAGTAAAATGAGCTAAAGGTTCAAATGCATAATAGGCAGTGGAAACTCAAATTTAGGCAATATGGACCAGTGTAGGGCAGGAACACAATGACTCTTCTAGTCTGAAATAACAGGAACCTTTAGAAATACACGGAGGACTTTGTTTCTTGATCCCAGTTTGTCCTGAAGATAGGACAAGCCTCTCCAGTTTGGTCTCCATCATATCAAGACTGAAGAGGCTTTTTTGGTTTTCTTTAGCCTTAACCTCATGTTAAAATAAAACAGCTTGACTCAAGAAGCAGCATAACTGCATCCTTGTGGTGGTGTGCTTCCCCATTAAATAGCGATTTCCCCTATGGCAGTACTGTGCTGCTGGGGATAATTGCATCCTGGGAAAACTGGCTGTACCAGGAAGGATGCTGCAGGAATCCCTGTGCTGGTCTGGCAGCGAGGTCATTAACATGATGCTGCACTTAAGCTAATAAGACTTGGCTGGCTTAAATGGCTTGGCCCAGAGCCACTGCAGGGTTGTTGGTACCTATGGCGTGGTTCACCCACAAACCTGTATAATCCACCTGCAGACAATGGGCCATGTCTGCTGTAATTGAGCACTCAAAGGCCTCTGTAGTGTGTTCTTTCCAAGATGTGTAGGCTGTTTCTCTCTGTTTCCTCTCCACCCTTATCTGCTATATTCACATATGTAAATTTATATGAATATTTGTGTACTTATATATTAATGTTTCACTTGGGAATGGAGTCTGTAAGTGAAGCAGCAGAGTAACTCTTTGAAGATGTAAGCAACAATTAACATTGCCTGGGTAAACCTGCTTAGCCATTTTACCTGTGAGACAAGGAGTAACCTCTTTAGCTGGATGCCCTGCTTCTTCTCAAACAGTTCTGCTTTGAAAGCGAAACCAACTCTAAACCTGGCCCTGAGGAGCTAAGTACAGTGGTGTTCTGTGGCTTAGGGTGGGGAGCCCTGCAGTGCTGCTCTGCTGCAGGCATTATGGATGCAGCAGTTCCTGCTCTCCCTGGGGCAGCTCAGCAAGCCAAACAGCAAAGACCTTTGTAATGCTGAGGATTCAGATAAAACCACCATGTTCATAAAAGCTGAAAAACAAGCAACACCAGAAAAGGCAAGATTCAACAATGTAAATACAGTGGATGGGGCCGTTGTGCTGCAGAGTCCAGTTGCTTCAAGACCTTCTGGCTGTGTCACCTCAAAGGAGCTCTGTGAATTCCACTTTGCCTGTCTCCTCTTGGTGCACTGTGGACTCGGGAAGTGCTGAAGCCTTGTCCTCCCTGTCCCCATGGTGTAGCTGTGATAATTTTCTGCTTTTGATTTCATCCTTACATGTACCTTCTACAACCAACCTAAAGCTGTTCTTTTAGCATTTAGATTTTGTTGGTTGTTTGTGAAGTCATTACGTTGATCTATCCAGTGTTTCCCGCTGTTGTTTATTTCTGTTCTTGCTGAACTCTGTATGAGGGGCTGTCTTCTCTGTTAGACCTGCATGCAGAGCTGAAGACCTTGGTTAGCACATTGCAAAGCTACAGTGCAGGATAGATGCTGGGTGAGGTGTAAAGAACTTCTGAGAAAGAAATGGGCCCGTTTATACTTTCCTGTGGGTACTCAAAGGGCCTTTTAGACACACATTATCTTCAGCTTTCCAGCAGCCTTGACTTGAGAACTTGACCTGTATAAATTGCATAAGATATATGTGTTGCTTCATGTTGTACCCTGTTCTTTATTCTTGCAGTGTGTAAAGACAGCTGCAAAGATGAAGAAATATTCCATGAGGGTGATCCTGACTATCTATATTTTGCGTGAGAGTAGATTAGGTAATGGCTGTTTGCTCCCTTTAGCACTTTGAATCTATATATTCCCCCTAAGCAAATTGGACATCTATTTTGTATTCTCCCACAGAGAGTCCCCAGTGGATTTTAGATGCTGTTCTCTACCAAGTGTGGTTTTGTGTTGCTGCCAGATATATCCAGTTCAGGAGGGAGAATATGGGATTGTGTAGCTGCAAAGCTGGCTGTGATGGCAACTTTCCCCAGCATGCCTTCTGTCTGCACAATGGGAAAACCTACTAAAGAGATGTTTTCTGAAGAGCTGAGCCAAGGAGGAAGTGTAATTTCTCCCTAGAGTTCTCCTAGGTATTCCTAATGCTTTTCTCAACTAGAGCTGAGATTTTTAACAGCTGAGAAAATTTACCAACATTTTGAGGTTGGTACTTTCAATGCCTGTAAAGTTCTTTGCTATTCAGGCACCTCAGTTAGGTTATCTGGCACTTCCAAGCTGGTATCCAGTACTGTCTGAAGTGTACAAGCTGTTTTGGTGTGGTGTCACCATGCTTCATGGTGACAGGATGTTGAATTCATCATAGGCTAAGCCGACTTACAGTTTGCCTCTACAGAGACACATTCTGCTCTAAAAATGTAGACTTTTATGGAGAAACCTGGGTTCACACAGTCTATAGGAAGTTTGGGGACATCCTGAAAAAATGGTTCACCCAGGCTTGGGGGTTCGGCACAGCCACCCTGTCCCATGGGCACAGGGCTGTGTCATCCAAATGGAGCTGTACTGGTGAGCAGCATGTTTACTGAGTAGTCTGAAAAGCTTTTTCTGGCAGGCGTGTATGTGTGCTTCAGCTAGCTCTGTCACCAGTGAGCTGTCACCAACCTCCACAGTCCTGGCTTCAGGTGTTTTTGCTGGAGCACTAAAGGTGAAGGAAGGGAACTATTGCTAAAGGGTCCTGCAGCCCTGCCAGAGGAACAGGTGGTTGATAGCAGATCTTCCCACCTCCAAACAGCCTTGGTGGGGCCAGGTAGGTTGTACTCTAGGCCTCAGAGAGCTGCAGAGACTCGAGATTTGGCAGGCAATTCAAAAACTCTTTCATCTCGCTTGTCAGGCTCTTAAAACGGGATTTGATGAGTCTATAAACCCTGTTTATCTCCATTTTGTGTGCCAGTGGTTTTTGTCCAGGCATTGTCTGAAAGGATGGCTAGAAGAAGGAATGGAGAGCAGCCTGGAAGTGGAATCAAAACCGCAGTTTCCAGAGGCCAAGAAGCTACACTAGAAAGAAAATACTGTTGATTATTGTCAAACTGAACTCTGGTAAAAGACCTGGATATTCTTTTCAGTGCTAGTGAAGCCATACTTCCACTTCTTTTGGTTGCAGTTCCTCAGTATGTCAGGCTTTTGATTTTTAGGAGGATTTTTATCCTGAGGATTTTACTATGAAAAGCTGAAATCAGGCCGTGCACAGTGGAGAGAGAGCATTTTTCATAAAATGGTTTTCCTTTTTCTTTGGGGAAAAAGTTAAATGTTTTCCTGATTTTTAGATACGATATATAAATTATATATGTGATATATATTTTTCTGTAAGTGATTAGAAAGTTTGCATCCACTCACTATCAATTGCACATTTATTTTAAATCAGCTTTGTCCTCAAACCGAATTGGCTGTGCATGTGCCAGGAGAAATGAGTCAAATTTTAAAAAATAGCATCCTGTTGTAGTCAGATCAAAAGATGCATTGAGTTGAATAGTAAAGTCCAAATCAAGAAAAGATGTTATGTTTCCTTCCAGTGCCTGAAGGGAGCCTACAAGAAGGATGGAGAGATACTTTTTACAAGGGCTTGGAGTGACAGGACATGGAGGAATGGCTTCAAAATGAGAGGCAGTAGATTTAGATTAGATATTGGGAAGAAATTCTTCTCCATGGGGGTGGTGAGGCATTGGCATGGGTTGGTCAGAGCAGCTGTGGTTGCCCCTGGATCCCTGAAAGTGTCCAAGGCCAGGTTGGATGGGGCTTGGAGCAGTCTGGGATAGTGGAAGATGTCCCTGCTGTGGCAGACAGTGGAACAAGATTCAAGGTCCTGTCTAACCCAACCCATTCTATGACTCCATGGTTGTGATTCAGAAAATATTCCTCAGACTCCAAAATTGTAGAATGAGTTTAACACAGAAATTGCATCAGAATTAAAGCTATCTTCAAAATAAAACGACTGAGTAATTTTTGATTTGATAAACAGTTCTTGAGAAAATGGGCCAGGCCTTGGTACTGTGCTTGAAGAGAAGCTTTATAATACTTGGGCCAGACACTTAACTTGTATGCTTTTTCCCTTAGTTTCCTAAGGTGGCAGTTCCTGTGCACTGTTCTGATTATCTCAATGGGCATTTCATTCCCATTTCCTTCTTCTGTGCCTGCACAGAGTCTGTTTGACTTCAGAGCTTGTATTTGGGATCTTGGTAGTTACTAGCTAAGAATGAGCAACCTATACTGGAGGGCGGTACAGCTCATATTTGTGTATGAGGTAGAGTTATCTAGAAACTGTATTTGTCTGTTAAATGGTCATATCAACAGTCTGCTGTGCTTTTTGCTGCTAAATTCACTGATCATATACATAGATTCCACATTCAAACATGGTCTTTAAAATGACATTAAGAATGTAACACAAAATCCTTGCACAAAAATTCTTACCTAGAAGTACCTTCCTTAATAATTCAAAGTGAAAAGCTGATTTTTTTTTTCTTTTATAAGGTGAAGTCTCAGAATAATATGTATAGTGCATACACACACACAGATAATGGAATTACAATCTATAAATAGAAACAAATAAATACAAAATATCAAAAACTGAAAATAATGGTATGTACATAAAAAAGTAGAGCAGACTTGCCGCATCCCCACAATACAAGCTGTAGAGAGGAATCTGTGAACCTGAGAAGTTTGGCGCTAACACTTTTTTGAATACTGAGGCACTTTTCTCCATTTTACCCGTTTTGGTTTGGTGCCAGAAGTCAGCATTTACCAAGCAGATGATAAGAATCTGTGAGCAGGTTATCAGTTCCTGGGGCAGTGCTGCATCCCACAGGTGTTCTGCTTTGACAGCCAGATGCAGCCTCAGCAAGCGTGTAATCCTTCCTTGACTTCACTGGCTTGTGCTGACAGGTTTTCCTGTGTGCAGGGCTCACTTTGTTCTGATATCTCCTCCTTCCAGGATGGCTCGCTCTCTGTATGAGTGGCTGTGGCAGCACGAGTTCTGGTTGCCTCCAGGAATCACTTGGGAGGACATGCAAGAATCTGAAGACACTCATTACCCTCAACCTCGTGATCTCCTGCTCAGTATCCCTTTTGCTTTAATCTTGGTAGTCATTCGATGTGCCTTTGAAAGGTAAGTTATTTTATACTCTTTGTGGTTTCTTAGGTACGAGGGGAGCAGTTTGGATCCAAAAGCTGGCTTTATTGTCTGCCCAATTCATGACTGAACACTCCCTGCCACAAAGTCTGACATATATTTGAGCTCCTTGTTTTCAGCCCTGTGTACTAGCTAAAGAAGTGCATTGAATGTAGAGCACAAACTTTACCCTAAAGGTCTAATTGCAAGCATTGTGATGTCCTACACATAAAACAGGTCGTCTAGATGCGGTTTATGTGTGTGTTGCATATTACTTGCTGTTTCTGAGTTGAGTGTAGCAGAAGTCATGTTAAGAACCCATCATACAGTTAAGTCTCCTTTATCTTGGGTGATGGGGATCTGGAGTATTGCACCTGATAGACAAACCTGAATAAGATGGATCAGATTGGGCTGAGCCCTGTGCCCTCAGCATCAGCCCTGCCTAGCACAGGAGTGTGTGTGTGGTACTGGCCACCACATGGGCTCGGCAGTGCCACTGCCCTCTACTGCCGTGGAGAGACGTTTGTAGCTGCTTCCTCTGACTTGAAGTTGCTACAGACCCTTCAGTGCTGCACTGCCAGGATTTCTGCTCCTCTTATTCTGCTGCCAGATCTGCTTTTGGGGCTGCTTTTTGCAAACTCTGTGATATCATCCTCCAGTGCTGGCACAAGAAGTTACTCTGACTCAAGGATCTTTCTGGCCAGAACCATTTGAGTGTTTCACACATTACACTTCATGACAGAAAATTTGGGGATTATGATAAAGGTACAGGAAGAAATCATGCAGGTATCATTGACTCTGAGTTTCATTAAAGTCCTGAACTGGTGCCATTGCTTTATGCAGTTTGCTCAGTACTTAATATGGTCGGTGACACAACAATATTTGCTGGTAGAAAACGGAGATTCACTGCAGCATTAACCATTGTTAAGATGGCAGAACAAGTCCCCTTTCAAGATTTTGAATACACTTAAAAGTGTTTTTCAGTATATTCAAAACCCAGTATTCTTAGTAGCTCTCTGAAGAAGAATCTTTTGAAACCTTCAGTGGTTTAAAGTTTAGAAGGAGGGAGGAAATGGCAATTAAAAAACCATTTTATCATTCTTTTTTGAAAAGTGGCTGCACAACAAAATGGAAATGGACTTTCCTATAGACTAGAAAGATGATTCTCCTTGACACAAGGGTAGCTTGGAAAAGCACATAGACATTGAAATGGATCAGAGTTCTACAAGAATGTTTTTATGTAAAAATTCTGGCTGTAAGTTGGGGTATTTTATGAAAACCAAATATGTGAATAATTACTGAAATAATCATTTTAGGATGATACAAAATTGGAATTCAAATCTCTTCTTTGTAAACAATATGTTTAGTGTGCATTTCATAAATTCCGTGGTTTTTAACCTGCACTTTCCTGGGGACACAGGCATCTTGGTTACCTCTTCTCATGAGGAAACCAAGGTGCATTAGGTAGCCATTAAAACACAAGTGACTCACATTCCTTCCCTTCTGATGCGTGAGACCTGGCTGGACTCCATACTCCTTCAGGTAGGCCCTGCTGGTCAGTGGCACGGGTGAGCTTCTGATGGGGAGCTGGAAATTGGGCCCATGTGCCACACTGACTGGCACTTGGCCAGTTTATGCCTCCCCAATGCAAGACAAGGCCAGGAGGAAGGAGGAGCCGAACTCTTCACTGTGATGGCTCATGACAGGACACAAGGCAATGGGCACAGATAGAAACGCGTGAGGGTCCCTCTGCACACGCAAAAACTCTCCTCTTACTGTGAGCGTGGTTGAACATTGGAACAGTTTCTCTGTGTGGGCAGAGATACACAGCACCCAGCTGGACACAGCCCACTGTGCTGGGGCTGGCCCTGCTGGAGCAGCCGAGCTGGGCTGGGATCTGATCTCCAGAGGCTCCTTCCAGCATCGACTCTGTGCTTCTGTCACTCTGTCCCTTTATTTGCCTATCTCCTGCCACACCATTTCCAGTCAATCTAAATATCTTTTTCATCTGCCTTTAGATGCCAATAGCCAAGTAAGAAGATTTTTTTCTTTCCCATCCAAGCGCTGCCTAGCTGGGAGTGTTTCCACAGGCCTGGTCCTACTCATTAATTTTAAAGCTGTTTGGATTCACAGACTTCATTAAATAGAAGCTGCATGTCACACCCTTGAAAAAGATAACATCACAAGCCCATTTTACAAGTCCAGGAAACCTATAATCATAGTGCTATGTTACCTATGCAAATTACAAGCCAGTGTTCTGAGCTGTATTCTTGTTTGTCCTAACTCTGCAGTCATTTATTTCAGCATGACTTTTTTTCATTCTGAATCATTACTGTTTCACATCCAGTTCATCCTGCAGAAAAAAGCTTTGCCTGGGAAGGTGAGGTGTGAATCCAGCCCTCAGTTTCTCCACTGCCTTATCAGTACCTTTAAACAGTGGCACTGGCCCTGTTTAAAATAATTTACACCAAGTTTGAGATTTGCAGAAGGAAATGTGTGTTTGTTTCTCATTTTCTGTGTAGAATAACACTGACTGTATATCCTTGTACACCTAGTGTGCAGATCAAAATGAGTGGCTGTAGCTAGCAGACAGGTTTCTGTTAGGTGGCTGGCAATTTATTCTGCCCTCAGCCACTACCAGCTATTACTCACAACTGTGCATTGGGTCCCAAGTTTTCATGTCTGTAGATAGTTCCTGCTTTGGGATTTCAGATGCTGTAGTGTCAGGATTTCAGATTTAACTGTCAGAACTCTAGGTAAACAATAAGAGGTGGGGGAAGTCTGGAGAATTTTCTGCAATATCTGAATCAGCCATTGTGCTGGGACCAATTGTTTCATCCTCTTTTTGGGCATTAAACTTGTGAGAGAACCTGCTTCTTCAAGATGTATTTTCCTCTCCTTTACACTGGCTGACAGAACTGGGGGAAACTGAGACAGCACCATCCTTCCAAGAGCCTGGCGATGAGGTGGTAGCTGTGGGAAGAGGACCTGCGGTATCTGGGTGTGGCCTGGGAGAGCTGAGGAGGTTGTGGAGGTGGTGAAGCAACTCCCTTATGAGCTGGTTTGTGCTGAGAAAGGTGGGGAAAGTGGATTCAGTGCTGGAGAGTAGAAAGCCCATTACTGCTGCAGTGCTGGGCTATGCCACAATACTGAGGCAGGAACTGGGGGAAGCAGTTAATGATGTCCTGAGAAAAGAGAGGACCTAGAACTTGGAGACCTCCCCTGTTCCTTTAATATTTCCAGATTGCACTTGTGCAAAGGAGATATGTCCTGCAACCATAACTTGGAGCTTGATTTTAACCACCTTTATACCTTAGCAGAGCTTTCCCTTGGACATAGTCCTGCAAAGATATTGGCTTCTCTCCTAGTTACATAATGTTTAAGACCATGTCTGTAAAAATTAAGTTCTTGGAGTGCAGTGATTCTGAGGGAATATTGCAAAGTGTTTCTTGACAGCATGGGTAGTAAAATGTGGCAACTAAAGTGCTCTGAGAATGAGTAAAGCCATTGAAAACCAGACTTTATGTACGTTTTTTGATTTGTCTGATTTTGGACTTGTCCAGGGATTTTTGGGTGTTGGGCAATTGAAAGGAATTGTCAGTGAATTTGAATGCACACAACTCCCAAATTTCACTAGAAGAGGATTTTAGTGAAATACTAGGTCTCTTTGTGGAAGGGTGGTGACAGGATGTGTGCCATATGTTGTACATCTAAAGAAATGGACGCTCTTGATCTGCCAGGAACAGATACTTGGACTCAAAACCAGAAGAAAAAAAGGACACCAACTCTGAGTATTTTATTTAGAAATGTACCTTTCTAAAGTTTATTTTGCATAGAGACTTTCATTGTTAATTAGTAATCAGGAAGGATCTGGAAACAGTCTCCTATTAAGATCTTACAGGCGGGGCTTAGTGCAAAGATGATGGACACATTGCAGCATTTAACTGAAAATGGACCTGACTCAGTTGGGAGAGCAGCACTGTAGTGAATCTAGACCTTGTATCCAAGGGAACAGTCAGTTTAACTGGTGTGAAACATTCTCCTGCAAGCAGGAGAAGGCAGAGACTACACCAGGAGCGCAGCGATAGCCCTCTGCCAAAGGAAAGCAGGATGCTAAAAGAGACTGTGCAGTTCAAAGAATAGAAGTTAAGATTGCTGCTGTCACTGGTTCTGTGTTTCTTAGTACTTGAAGGTACTTGCAAGTGGCACCTTTATAAATAATTTTTTAAAAATCCACCCCCGAAGTTAAATTATTTCTTGTATCTCTTTGTATCTCACACTAACTGAAAGCCTCTGCAGAAGGAGTGTAGCCCACTTTTGAAAGGTGAGGGAGTAGCAGTTTAGTCCCCTTTATAATAAACCCATTTCATTTCAACTTCAGCAGGTTTTGCACAAGACAGTTTGTTCAGTGATTACTGAATAAAGTGCCTTGGTGAGACCTCTGCCATGTAAATCATGGAGTGAGAGATGCTCACTGATGGAGAAGTAGGCTGGTGATGAGAATCATCTCCCTGACTGTGTCTGACTCTGAGAGGGGCACAGTTTAGTCCTCAGATTTACCCTTTTGTCTTGCAGAGAGCTAGTAAAGTGCCATGATGAAGCCATCCCTGCCACTGAGATGACATATCTGTGATATTGAAATCATTACAAGCATCGTCCTCTTGCTTAGGGCTGTGCTTGGAACAGGACTTAATTGAGAACTGAATCAGAGCATACAGCCAACACATGCAAATGTCCCTTAGTGTGGTGGTTTGTTTTTTAGCTTTTATATGTTTTTAGTAATTGTTTAGTTTTTATATATAATGGATTGTTCTTTGTACCCCTGTCCCAAAACTCACAATGGTTTTTTCCCTGAAGTTTTTGGTGTCAGTCAAAATCCCACACCCCCTGGGACCTTGTCAGTCACCAAAAGGCTTCTCCCCTTTTTCGAGAAACTTCGGAGGAGTTGGTCAATTCATTGGCCAGTACCTGACCCCTATCCCACCCCTCTATTCCCAATGGTAATGGTTTTTGTCTATCTTGTCTTGTACCATCCTTTGAATTCTCCTTATTGGAGAATTCTTTATCTCTTGAGAGAAAGACACCCCCCCATAAAATCCCAGTACAGGGCCCTTTCAGCTGCCCTGCTGCACGACTCCCACCAGGTCTGGACCCCTGGCCTGGTGCCCTCCACTACCAGAACAAAGAGACAATAAAACTCCATAGCCCAGGCGGCAGGGTCACTCGTCTCCTTTCAAACCTCACTCTAACGTCTCAGGGTAGGACTCCAGCCTGAAGGGAGCCCACCAAGAGTCCTGTGTGGCACCGTGGCCACCAGAAAAGGACTCTCCCGCAGCCAGCATCAGGGCAAGCTGGTCGGCGGAAAGTAGGGGCCACAGCACCTTAGGAAGAATTTCAGGCCTTGATTTCCCAATGATGTTCATAAAAGTAGGATTGGTTCCATAAATCATGGGTAAACTCAAAACCTCAACAACAAGGTAATTGTAACTGGTTACACCCTGTCTTCATCCACTACAACTGGCTTGTTTCTGTTACAATGAGATTTTATGCCATGACCATAAGAAATCAGCAGGAAATATACAGAAGTCAGGAATTTAACAAAATTAAGAAATTTTTCAGGATACTTTAAGTAGTTTTTCAGTAACATAAATTTGTTGGCATAAATTCGTTAACGCCTGACAGAAACATTCTTTTTGCTTTAATGTGTCTGGAAAGCTTTCCATTTAATGCCCAAAGTTTTTTAACTTTCAGTTCCCAATATGGCCTGAGAAGAAGTGGTAATAAAGTTATTTTTGACAGTAGAATTGATCACATCTTCCTCTTCAGAGGTGCTTGTATTGATGCCTAATCTTTGAAAGAGAAAGATCAGGCCCACTTCAAGGAACTGTTTAATATAAAAAGGAAAACCTAGCACAGAGCTTAAGGTGGATGTTTTCCCAACTTCAGTGGAGTTATGGATATTATTGAAATACTGTGTTATTGTTCTTAGCACAGGACCTGCTGGTATCAGTATCAACCAATCACATCATATTTAAAAAGTCATTATATGCACTCAAAATGTTTCGTGAGAGCAGTCAGAGCCAAAACCCAGAATTCCCAGTGATGGCTATAGTCCTTTGCCATCCAACATCAGTGCCAGAGTGCTGCTAAATTTCACTGAAACTAGTCAATGCTCTACCCATGTTTTTGTGATCGCTGTGTGTCTTGTTGCCACCAAGCACACTTAGTCCTGGCACTTCTTTTATGGTAGAAACATATAATTTTAGTTGGTCTTGGTACATCTTTGAATGTTCCTATATCCAGTGATGCCAAAGGAATTTCCCAGAGATGATGACAAAAAACAATTGATACATAGGCAGGTGGGCTGGCTGTGGAAAAGAAAAGTGAGAATGAGGTGTTATATGAGTGAGAAAAATGTGTATCCCTTCTGTGGTTTAAAACAAGTTACATCATTCCTTAGGTAGGAGGTCTTTTTATAAAATTACTTTTAATATTTGTTAATTAAATTAAGAAATGAGTTCTTGAAAAGAAAACTTCTAAAAATCCTTCTGAAGGATGCTGGACCTGAAATAGTCCCTAAAGATGTTCATGTGGAGTATAAACTCTATGACTAGCAGAAACTACAGCAATTAATATATCCCATACTATTTTGAAGTAGAACGCCTTCAAACACCTACACAGTGAAGTAGCTTTTGCAACTTTTTTAAGCAAAGTGAAAAAAAATTTTAGTCTATGTCCAAATCATCAGGGAGAACTGATCAGAGGACTCGCCTGGACAGCAGAGTGACCGAGCAGAGCAGGTGTGGGGCTCAGCACTCACTGCCTCTGCTTGGTGCTGTCAGCTCAAACCAGCTTCAGCACCAGTTTGTGGTAACACAGAGACACTTCCCCAGTGACAGTGTGTAAAAGGGACTAATTAATAAGAACAGCTGATTCTGGAGAAATTCAAGTTAAATTCAGATTATTTGTGCCTTTAAAAAAAAAATACTGGTTTTTTGACAAATTTCCTGTTTGTGCCATATTTATGCAAGATCTCACTTCACACCTTCGATGAAGATGCTTCCTGCTGCTGAGGTAGAGATGTGTATTGGTAGTGGAGGAGTTGAGTTATTGAGCACAAGAATCCTCTGAACAGTTTTCCTTGGATAACTTTTTTCTATTTATGCAGACTTTTTTTCTTTATTTCACTGTAAAAGACTGAACATGCACAGCTAGCGCAAACACCCATTCCTTGTGACAAGGTTTGTAGTTGCCACGTCCTTATTTTGCAACTGTTTGCAACTGTGTTCGATTTATATTAGGAGACATGGAAGTAAGTTACTCGAGGAAAGACCAAGTGGCTTCCTGTTTCAGCAGAACGTTTCTTCTGCATTAATACTACACCTCTGGCAGAGCCTCCCTCTTGATTCCGAGCAAAGGCCTTAGTTCAGGTGGATGCCATGTATGTTCCGTGTTCTAGATCAAGCAGGGAACAACATTTAGGCCTTATCATCAGTGTGGTACTCCCCATCAGCTGCAAGCAAGCCAGAGACACGTGATTGGTGATTCAGAAGTTGACAAAGGAGGATATAGCATTTGCCAACCTCATGTAATTTTGAACATCACAGCACAGAGCTCAGAGCAATGGAGTACGAGTCCCACAGCTTTTACTGTAAGTTTATGATTTTACTGATCAACATGATACTCATGTTTAGATTCACATGTGGGAGGCAGCTGTTATGTACTGTATCATGTTTTAACAGTGCTGCAAAATCAGAAATCACTGTTCTGTTTTTGGCTGACCAAAACAGAATGTTTTTATGTTTTCTTTTGCAGAGCTATAGCCCTGCCCCTCAGTACCAAACTGGGTGTACGAGACAAGCAGAGACCAAAAGCTCAGCCCAACCCCGTGCTGGAAACATTCTATAGTACGTGCCGCAAGAACCCTGAAGAGGTGAGTTCCTTCTTCCTTTGCTTTCCTGCAGATTTAGTGTCTTTAGCCAAAGAAAATCCCATTTGCAATCCTGAAGTTTAGCAGCGCCGTTCATATCTTCAAGGAAACACTGTAGCACTGGTTACCTGAGAGCAGCCGGCCAGGAGGGTGCTCCTGCAATGCCATCAGCTCTGAGTCCTGCTTCTGAACACCTGGGAGGAAACCGTGCTCCCAAAAGAGATCGTGACAGCTCCTGCTCCCTGCTTACCTTATGCACTGCACAAACTGTGACACGGAGGGCTCTGCCTGAACATCAGTGGCACTTTCTTGCTGTGAGGGTGCCCTGGGAGGTTGTGGAATTTATATCCTTGGGAAAACTCAAAGCTCTCTGGACATAGTCCTTGACACCTGGCTCTGGGTGGCTCTGAGCAGGGCCCATTGGATGATCTGCCCGAGATCTCCATGGTCCCTTCCAACCCCAGCCATTCTGTGATGTCTTCTTTTCATATACTGGCAAATCCCATGAAAAATTAATCACATCAGCTGCCTTGATGCTCAGCCAATGTGTCTTGCTTGATCTCCTTGTCCTAGACTGGGTCATTCTGTTGTTGTGCAATCCATGAGTTTGAGATTGGCCTTGCAAGAAGCCAGGGTCTTGGTCATCACCACAGAGATTGTGAGGGGTTTTAGAAACCTACAAACACAACTAGTGGGTAGTTTTCCCCTGCCGGATAAGAAGAGTGATTTTCAAGAAATTAGCAAGATGATTCAGAGTTATAATGGCTGTTGCTGATGAGAAAAACCACTGTCAGGATTGTGAATTGTCAGGCGATATTAGAATTTAACCTGGTCAATGAAGTCCCTGGGTGTGAACTCTGTGGTAGAGAAAGGAATCTGATTTTCTCTTGGCCTCAAAGCAATAGCTGTGAACTATCAAGGATGGGTGAGCAGAGGGCTCACCACGGGTTCCAGTCCCAAGGAAAAATCCTACTCCAACACATTTTTTCACCAAGGCTATTGCAGCATGGTTTGTGCTGCAGTGGGGCATGAGGAGCCCCAAGACATGCAGTACCAGGTTAGAAATAAAGGAAAAGAGGTTAAAATTAAAATGTAGGCGTTCATCTGGGTAGTACAGCCAGCCCATCTCTGCAGCAGTGGGAAGGAGTGTTCTAAGGAACACTTGTAGGTCTGGTAGACCTGACCTTCCACTTACCTTTCTGTTCCCAAAATCCAAACATTTCTCAGTATAACTGCTTCTGTGGCAGAGATCTAACTCAAGACCTGGCTTTTCTGCCAGGTTTTTCCCACAGCTCTCCCAGCACCCACATCGCACTGGAGTGGAGCTTTTCTCCCAGCAGATCTGACATACTGGAACAGATCCTCACCATGAGACAGCAGTATGAGGTGCAGCAGGAACTGCTGCCTGGCTCTCTCCACTCACTGGATGCCCCTCAGCCAGTCTGCTGGCTTCCTTACTCTCTCAGGAGCTCTCAAACCACTGCTTACAAGCGGCTTTTACTCGTCCAGTACAGGATGAGATTTTGCAGTTCTTGTCAGCCATTTCTTGGGAGGAATTCCACATGATGGAGTAGTTGGAGAATGTAAATTAGCATCTCTGTTTGTCTCCACCACCAGAACAGAACTCAAAAGCCAGCATATCGGAAAGCAACATATCTGAAAATTTGTAACAAACTTATTTTGGTACAGCATGCTCAAAGTATGCAGGCCACTCTCACATGATGCCAATTCAGGTAAATGCATTCCATGGAAAATTATTGCTTTACTTAAAAAATAAGGCTGTCCATGATGACACTTCCAAGAAGGAATATAAAACATGACAAACTTTTTTTCATGTCACATGCCAAACTCTAAACAGCCTCAGGACAAGAAGGAAGGTAATTGCAGGATTTCTGTGAGTTATATAATAAAGAATTATGCATAACAGATTTACCACAACAGAATAATGTCCAGTAGGAAAATGATGTTGCCTTTGCTCATGACATCCATTATGATACTGCATCAGAATGCTGAGAGGTGTGACAAGATTCAGTGCAGAACTGTAAAATATCATTTAAGCTCCAGTGATCTTTATTGGAGTGACAGGTTTGAGGGATTTGGTCTCTGAAGACAGGGTAAAGAAGTGATTTGGCAACAAACTCATGTGAGGAGACAAGACCAGTTTGAAACTGGGGAAATTCACATAAAAAATTGAGAAGTTTCAACATTAGCATTTATAATCAATTGATTAGAGGGGAATGGAAAGATCTTCTACTATCCAAGATCTTTACACTAAGGATGGACAACTTTCAGAAAGATGCCTCAGCCTGAGGCTGGCATGGAGATCCAGCTGGGCTCTGTGGTGGATCAGATGAGATATTGCTCTGTCTAACCTGTGAATCTGGATCTGAACCTGCTGCCTCACCTGTTTTCCAGGATGAGCTGCTCAGTTTAGCCAAGAAATGTGACCTGCCAGTGAGGAAGGTGGAGAAGTGGTTCCGGCGCCGGAGGAACATGGACCGGCCCAGCCTGTCAAAGAAGTTCAGTGAGGCCTGGTGAGCAGGAGTACAAGCCATGAACTCAGGTTTTCATCGGAGCTGAGCTCCACAGACAACTCATTGCCTCCCTCTGCCCTCTATCCCTATGCAGAGAGCATCTTGGATCTTCCCTGACCCACTTGGCTCTGCTGTAACTCTCTGCTGCTTCTCTGTTGCAGAAACATTTCTTGCTTTCCTCCCTTGTTTGCAATCCCAAGTCTCCTTTTACTGCTGTACCTTTATTCCTTACTGGGCCCTTGTTTCTGACTTTTCCTGTCTTTGTCAGACTAGCATCCTGCTTTGACACACATTTGCATCTGAAAAACTCTTACTGCTTTGCTGCTGCTTCAGTACCTACTAAAAAGGCATCCTTTTTCTTGCCTTTCCCATAGTTTCCCTTTGCCTCTCTGCAAGGAGATTCCTTTTCTGCAACTATTTTGCATGCTGTTGCTGTCAAAAGCTACAGGCTGGATTGGATTCTGCTGTCATTTGACTTCAGCATCCTGAAAATCTCAAACTGACACTCTTCCAGGGGGTGGAAGCTCTTGAGCAAAGACCAAGAACTGCCTTGGAAACGGCTGTGTGGAAATCCTCCTTGTTATGTGGAGGCACAAAATAAATCTTAGGTCAGACAGATCTGAATGTCAGTCCTGGTTCAGCTTTCCACAGAAAAGGAGGATTCTCCACAGCTTGGTTGAAATGCCTTATTTACAATTGGCTGCCCTGCTATTTGTGAAGGAATTGGATTCTTCCAGGAAAGCCACATAGGCAAAAGAAATCATTAAATACCTGGGGTACTATTCATTTGTCTGAAAGATCTACCATCTATAGGATAGGCATCAACTTTGAGCTGATCAGCATGTGCACCGTTTAACACTCCACCTGTAATTCAAAATCCCTGCCTAAAAATCCTAATTCAAAAAGAAGAAAAGAATGTGTATTATTTATTTATAATATTCCATATAGTCACAAATATTTACAGAAACAGTGCATAAGGAGTTGTAAAGCAACAATGTTTATTCTACCTCCATCTGGATGAAATGTCAGCTCTCCTTGCACTCTGATGACTTATAGTAAATAGTAACAGTAAATAGGAAACAGTAAATCCTTTTCTGCCTCAGCCCACTGAGGATAGTGTCCTTCCACCTGCCCTCTGTCACCATGTGCAGTCTGTAGACAGAATGTCTCTCTGAAGTGATGTGGCAGCTTTGTATACTTCATTTTTTTCTTGGAATTACTGGAGGTTTCATTGACAGGTGGAGTCTCTCAAAATGCAGTTATGTCTGAATGGTTACGAAGATGTTTTGAAATTAAAGGACTGGTTTAGATTGTTTTACTCCTTTAAATATTTCCTGTGGTTCATTTATTAATAACTTGTTTATTCTGTTGGGATGAAATTTCCCTCATTCCTTACTACATGTGTGAATATCCGGGTGACCTGCCTGTGTCCACTGAACTGTGCAAACAGTTTGTATGTACTTCTGTGTGGGTTTAATGTTGGTAAATCATTACTGGCTCCTCACTGGCCAAACATGACAGTAATGTTACTGTACGTGATAACAAACTTAGCAGGCTGGATCTCCAAAGACCTAGGAGAGAGATTGGCATTGTTTCACTTTTACAAATGCATCTCTACTGCTGGGAAGCCTTGGGATTATTCTCTGCGGGATTTTAGTCAGCAAGATTCTCGTGTCTTCTGTCATCTCTACAGCAAAGGAAATGCTCTTTGTGAAGTCTGGGAAATGTGCTGGTAAAATACAAAGAGCTGCTCCTGTTTTGGTCAATCCTTGAACATACTAACATGTGTCTTTGCCTTAATAGTGTTATTCTTTAAATTAGTGTGGGGATACACAGACTTGCAGCTCAGGGGTTAATGAATGGGATTCTAATGCCCTTTCTTTTGTTTCCTTGTAGCTGGAGATTTTCATTTTACATAATTTCCTTCTTCACTGGACTTGCTGTCCTGTACAATGTGAGTACACACACAGTCACTTGCTGTTCTACCCAGCCAATGCTTTCAAGAATTTGTTTCAAGAGTTTGTTGTCAAATATGCCTTTTCAGATCTTCTAGAGGTTTTCCATACAGGTTGGTGTGTGTCCCCTGCATAGCACACTTAGAAGACCACAGACATACTAGCCCATGCTTATTTTAAGGACTCCAGAACCAAGATGTTTCCTCTTCTTCTGGCAAAGCAGAAGACAGTTGGGATTGTGTAAAAGTAATTTTTTGCAGGGTAGGGATAGAACACTTACCTAAGCAGGAAGCTGCAGGCCTGTTTGTGTGTTGTATCCACTACTTCTTTAAGGTAAAGAAATCTGGCTTCCTTTGGAGCACAGACTGCAATTTAGTAATTTTATCTGCTAATTTTCTTTTCCTTGCCCAGGGTGTGATTGGTTCGGCCTCATGTCTCGGCCTTTTCTCCAATTTGATAAACAGTGAATTCTCTTGATACAATTTGAGCTGCCTCACCAGGCAGAAGTGGTAACTGGAGCCATGGGTGTGCTCTAGTCCCTGAGCTGTGATCACTGAGCTGGGACTAGAGACACTGGCCATCTGCTGCCTCTGTTTTAAAGGTTCCTCTGAATCTTTTGCTGTGTCTGGTTCCCTAGGTGAGCTTTGCAAAAGTCTTCTGCTACAGTCTGATGAGTTAAGTGATGGAAAATGTGCACATCCCAAGGCAGCAGGCACAAACTCTCCTTGTAACCTCTCATTGTAACAAGTGAAGGACTTTTGAATTCACACAGACTTTCAAGTCAGATTTTAAGGTGCTCAAAAGTATGAGGATTATAGTATGAGCTAGCTGAGGAGTGAAGGTATCTGAATCCCAGCTGCGGTGTTCTGTGGATCAGTACATCAAAACAGAAGGCTGTTCCTTGAGACCCACAATTGAAATTTGGTCTGGATGACCTGCTTAGCATTGTATACAAGAGCTCTGTGGCAAAAAGGGACAAAATCATATTCTTCAGCATGTTATCTGTCCATTAGATAGATGAAATACCATTTTGACGTTTTGTGACCCATGTCTTTATTCAACACACACCTTACAATTTTGAAAGAAAAGGGAGATATCCATTCTACAGACAGCACCTCTAGCTCCTGTAGCAAACATGTTACTCTGTTACCTAAATTGTACTAAAATGACTACTTTAAAAATAAGGACAAAGAACTAACATGACCGGGCATATATATATATGTGAGATTTCCTGACTTTCACGTGTTTACTTTGTAACCTGATTGACTTTTTAATATGCATTTGTTTTTGTGAAATTCCCTTTTTTCTTTAGGAAAAAAGCAAATGTTTAAATTCTGTATTAGTAGTTTTGGACTGACAGCAAAAACCTCTGCCCATGAGTCAATGAAACAGCCTGTAACAAAGGGAAGTTATCTTCCAGTAGGCCACCAGAAATCAGCTGTATTTGCTGAGAATAGAGGAATGATGAAATTCAGGGATCTGGAGTTCCCTTCCAGCTTAGGTAAAGAGTATGCCATTGTTGTTTCATAGTTTTTGCTTTGTCCTTTCTGGTTCTCTATCACATATCTCTCCTGGTTCTGCACATGTATTTGCTGTAAATTCTACTCTCAACCTCACTCCCAGTCAGCAGAGACTGTATTTTCCAAATTACTCTGCACATAAAACCACTGCCTCCTGCTTCCTCTCTGTATCACCCACATACCAGCAGTGCTCAGTGAGAAGAAATGCCTGAGCTCTGCTACCTGGAGCCCTGTAGAACTTAGAGAAAACTGCCCTCATAGGTGTGAGGCATTGCTGTGTTCTGTGAGCTCTGATCCAGTCTGGGCACCGCTCTGGGCAGAGCATGCTCCATGCAGGGAGGACTCTTGGGGACTTTATTTGCCATGTTTCTTTGAAAGTTTCAAAATTGCAAAGTTCTAAACTAAAAATTTTCTATTAAACAGAGTAGGATTTTTTCAGAGTTTGCTGCATAAACTGCAGCATAACTTTCACTGTTAGAGGAAAAATTACATACCTGACACACCAGTTTGCAGCCTTCTATCCACATTTAAGTATTACTGTGTAAATCACAGATATTCCTAATGAAATACTTGTAAGATTATTTTCAAATGCTCAAATGCAAAAAGTTGGGAGCGGTCTTCACTGAGCTATTTTGTTTGGGACAGCAAAATAGTGTGTGAGATTTCAGGCGAATAACCACAATTTGGAAATGTCACAAGCAGATGCAAATCCTTGTTGTGAAAATCTCTTGGCAATTGGATTCCAGACAGTGAGATGAGCTCTGCCTGTAATAAAACAAAACCAAGTCTATAGTAGTAACAAAAGAAAGGAATTAGACAATTGATAAGAAAATAACTTCTCACACACATGCTGCATTTTTTCTTGCAGAAGCCTTGGCTTTGGGACCATAGAGAGTGCTGGACAGGATATCCACAGCAGGTGAGTCACACAAGAAGGAAAATTGCTGTTATAAATCTTGTATGGTGTTTCTGTATTTTTTGAAAACCAGATTATATTAGTGACAAAAAGAGGACACTGAATTAAATTCAGACACAGAAGACCTAAGAATTCAAAGCCAGACCCTTATCTGGAGAGAACATCTTTGTACCCGGTATCATCTAAATACAAGAAAAGATGATTTTATCACTACCAAAAGATAATGAAGACTTGTGTTCCAGGGGTTTTTGTCTGACAATCAAAGCTAGAGCAAGACCCCTTGACTGTATGTGAAGGTTGCAAACCCATAAAGGGAAAGGTCATGCCCAATTCTAACAGTGTGAGCCACAGGAAATGTAACAGGACAAATACTGAAGAGTGAGGCAATGCCTTTCAAGACAAGTCTCTGAACAATCCAGTATTGCTCGAAGGCAAAAATTTTAGGGGCAAATCTGTAGTTCTGTGTAAAAATTAAACCATGCAAATAAGTGGGGCTTGAATAGGCATATAAGACTGAACAGATCATTTGGGTCCCTCTGTCTTCTGCTCTGAACACTTGCAGTACCTGTCTTGTCAAAAACAATGGGAGCCTCCATAATGGCACACTGATGGACTGACCCTGACTGGCCACACTGTGTCCAGTCAAGCCCATTTTTCTCTCCCCTGCTCAAATAGAAAGGGGGGAGAAAATACAGCAAAAGGCTCGTGGGTTGAGATAAGGACAGGGAGAGCACTCCCCAGTAACCATCACAGGCAAAACAGGCTTGACTTGGGGAAAAATTAATTTAATTTATTGTTAATCAAATAAGAGTAGTTTAGTAAGAAATAAACCCAAATCTTAAAAACACTTTTCTTGCACCCCTCCCTTCTCCCTGGGCTTAACTTCACTCCCACATTCTCCACCTCCTCCCGTGCAGTGGTGCAGCGAGATGTGGAATGGGGGTTGGGGTCAGTTCATCACACCTCTGCTCCTCCTTCCTCCTGCTCCAGCTCTTTCCCTGCTCTGGCAGCAGCATTCTCCAATGGGAGACAGCTCTCCATGAACCTCTCCACTGTGGGTCCTTTCTGCAGGGTGCAGTCTGTCAGGAATGAACTGCTCCATCATGGGTCCACCGCAGGGCCCCAGCTACTTCCAGGAGCCTGCCCCACCACAGGCTCAGAGCTTCCTTAGGCCACATCCCCCTGCTGTAGTCAGTGTCCTCCAGGGACTGCAGGTAGATTTCTGCTCCCTGTGGACCTCCATGGGCTGCAGGGGCACAGCCTGTATCACACTGGGGTGCTGGGGAATCTCTGCTCCAGCACCAGGAGCTCCTCCTCCTGCACTGACCTGAGGGTCTACAGAGCTCTATCTCATGTTCTCGCTCCTCTCTCCACACCACTCTTGCCCAGCAGTTTTTTCCATTCTTAAATACCTTGTCCTCAATGTGCTGCCTCTATCATTCATGGAGCCAGTGGCAGATCCATCTTGGAGGTGTCTGGCACTGGCTGTGTTGGACAGGGGGCAGCTTCTGGCATCTCACAGAAGCAACCCCTGCTCCCACCCTGTTAGTGTTGATTATATGCAGGTGCTTTTATTGAAGAGCTCTGTGCATCAGGGGTACAGACCCAAATCTGACTTCAACATGGATTTGAGATGGGCACATTTTTATACCCTTTTCATTATATAACTATATATTAATCATTAAACTTATATTGTCCTATTGTATACATTGATCTTATCCAAGCATGAATTCTTGTAATTTTCATCAGGCCCCCAAACATAATTTCTCGTGATTCTTGTTATGATTAAACAATAGTCATATTCAATTACCAAACAATCATCACATTTAACAATCATATCATTTATCCTATGTTGATTATGCAGGTGCAGTTTCACATGATCTAGTAAAGACAAAGCCCAACATCCATTCCCAGGGCCTACCAGGCCCAGCATCTCTTTCCACCCCACCCCCCAACCCCGAATCTATTATATACAATTCCCATGATTTTAGAAAGATTTTAACCCTATGCTATCAACCCCACTACCAAGACCTTTCCATGTAAATCCAACACACACCCATTTTCCAATATTTTTAACAACCAGAAAAGACCAAAACCAGGGCTTGTCATGTCCCACTGACAAAGAGCAAGGACAAACTTATGTATTATCAGGAACAACAAATGCATTTACAATTTCTACTAAACAGACCATGCCCTGTGCTACAGACAATGACAAAAGAAACACCAGTTCTCCCAAACAGTATGATCTTTGCGGGGGAAAGTAGCTTCTGATCCAGAGCTCCTGTTTAGATAACCTGGAGTGTGACCAGCACATACCAGCTAGGGAGATGTTCATATCCTCCCTGGAAGCCCCAGGGCAGCCAGCTGTGCTTCCTCTTGTGGCCAATCACTGGCGATACAAAAGAAAACAAACTAAAATTTATGAAGGCCATAAATAACCAGTTGGTATTTGGGAGTGCAATACTTCATGTTCCTTTGGAAATGATTGCAAAGGCCCTTTAGTCATAGTAATTATTTATCAAATAGATTCAGGTTTAAGGAGGTCTTATAGCACCACAACAGCAAAAAATTGCTTGTTAAATAACAAGATCTTGCTGAGTGGATCTAAGCTTTCAGTTTCCCGGCTGTAAAAGCCCAGATAATTTACCGAAAAGAATGTGAATTACATTTCCTGCTGGGTTTGGATTTTCCCCCAATTAGTTTGATTAAACTGGAAAATCTGTGACAGAATGTAGGCTATCTGAACCATCTTCAAGCCTAAAAAGGGAATGATTTATTCAGCTACTCCTTTTCCACTACAATGAATTGGTTTATGTAGTTTTTAAAACTCTCTACTGTCAGCTCAGGAATCTGAATAGTGCTGAAGAAATCCTAAAAATAGTCAGGATCTTCATGGTGGTTTCCTAAATGTTTGACATGGTGTGGTAAAGTGGAATTTCCTCTGCTGTTTGATTTCATCTTGGCACAGATGACATTTAGTATGTGAGTGTGTTGTTCAGTTGAAGTATTTCCTCCTGTAGCTGCAGGAGTCAGCTTTGTTGATTTGGTTGTTGTATTAGGTTTTCACAGCCTGGTTTTGGTAGCAGGGGGCTACAGAGGTGACTTCTGTAAAAAGTTGCCAGAATCTTCCTCCATGTCCAGCAGAGCCAATCCCTGGTGATTCCAAAGTTGAATGTGCCACTGGCCTTGGCTGAGCCAATTAGAAATAGTGGTAACACCTCTGTGATAACAGATTAAACAGAAAGAAGGAAAGTAAGAAGTTATTGCACAGTTGTATTTGCAGTCAGAGAAGAGCGGGCTGAGAACATGGGAGAGGAACAACTCTGCAGACATCAAGGTCAGTGAAGGAGGAGGGGCAGGAGGTTCTCCAGGCACCAGAGCTGAAATTCCTCTGCAGCCCATGGCAAAGACCATGGTGAAGCAGCTGTGCCCCTGCAGCACATGGGGATCCATTGGGGATGCAGAGGTTCGCCCACTGCCCATGGAGGAGGAGCCCACACCAGAGAAAGGGGATGCCTGCATGGGGGCTGTAACCCTGTGGAAGATCCATGGAGAGAGCAGCCCTGCTCCCATGCTGGAGCAGCCTGTCCTTAAAGGACTGCACCCTATGGAAAAATGACCCACACTGCAGTAGTTTGGGAAGGACTGCTTCCCATGGGATGAACTTACTTCGATGAGATGAACTGGTTGTGCCAGTTCACAGAGAGCTGTTGCCTATGGGATGGACTCACACTGGAGAAGTTCTTGAAGAGCTGTTTCAGATGGGAGGGAACCCACAGTGCAGCAGGGGAACCATTCCTCTCCCTGAACTGCAGGAGAAGCCATGGATGATGAGCTGACTGTAATCCCCATTCCCATCTCCTTGTGTCACTGGGGTATGAGATAGAGCTGGGAAGGAGGGAGGGGTGGGGGAAAGGTATTTTTAAGGGTTTATTTCACTTCTCATGATGATGCTCTGATTTTTTTAGCAATGAACTTAATTCATATCTCTAATTACAGTCTGTTTTGCCCATGACTGTATTTGATGAGCAATCTGTCCCAGTCCTCAAGTATCTCAAGTCATGATCCCTTTGTTATATTTTCTCTCCTCTGTCCAGCTGTGCAGGGAAGTGACAGATCAGCCCTGGTGGCTGCCTGGTATCCAGTCAGCATCAACCCACTACAGTTGTCTTTTGCCTTAAAAGGAGTTTTCATTTGCACCCCTTGCACTGATGTATCTGATGGGTATTTCCCTGTCTCTCCCTCTCTCACAGCCTCTCCAACCCTCCCTGTTCTGGTACTACATGCTGGAGCTCTCTTTCTACTGGTCACTGGTCTTCACCTTGCCCTTTGACGTCAAGAGGAAGGTGAGTGGCAGTCTCAGGGGAGAATCAAGTACAAACAGGACACAAGCTGAACACTTAGGAGAGTGATCTCTAAGAGCATGTGTATAGTGCTAGTCAAGGTTTTGTGGGACTCTTTCCTTGCTGATTCACAGGAATTTTCATTCCCAGTCACTGGCTTTCTCTACTCTGGAAAGTGAAGATCACCAACCCTGACATAGAAAGGTACAAAGTACTGCAGAGTTCTCAATCCAAACTTAAAATTCAGACATAAAAATTGCTCTTCTGTAACTTCTAGGCTGCACTGATCACAGAGACAGGAAGAGAGGTGGTTCTCTGCCAGCAAAGCTGTTCGTGTTCCTGGTGCCAATGTCCCAACAGACAGGGTGCAGCATCAGACCATGGCTAGTAGAGGGAAAGAATGTTCTTTGTTGTGAGATCCTTAGTTTACACCATGAACTCTTCATTCCTGGATCTTTTGGTTACCTATATTTCTAGAATGCATTGGGTAAAAGAATTACATGGGTAAGACTCAGTAGTGGGAGGTTTCTTAGTCACTAGGTAGAGAAATATCATTGCCACCTGTAGGAGCCACACTTGGACTGGGGCAGGAGGTGCATTATGTATTTTATTTTCTTCTGTTCCCCTTCTCATCAGGACTTCAAGGAGCAGATAGTCCATCATGCTGCAACCATCTTCCTGATCAGTTTTTCATACTGTGCCAACTACATCCGCATTGGGACACTGGTGATGGTGATTCATGACGCTTCTGATTGTTTCCTAGAGGTGAGCCCGACAGAGCCTAATCAGCAGTGGTGCTCTTCAGTCACAGAATGTCCTTCTATCTAACACAACATGGGCCAAGCACTGGGGTATTCCACAGATCCCTTGTGCTGTTCTGCTGACCCAGCTGAGGGTGCCCAGATGAGAACTGGGCAAAGCTGTGGTTACCCGCATGCGGGTTGTGTCATACCCGTCTCATTAAGCCCCTGCGGTGTGTGCAGATACTGTCTTGGCTGTTGTTTTATTGTTCTTTCTCCTTCCAGCCAACTAAGATATTCAATTACATGAAGTGGAGAAAAACTTGTGACAGCCTGTTTATGATCTTCTCAGCTGTTTTCCTGATCAGCCGCCTGGTCATTTACCCCTACACGTGAGTCTGCTACAGTGAGGGGACATGCAAAGCTGCCTTCTGAGAGACAAGACGATTAGCTGGGTGCTACAGCCTTTGTTTTTTGGTCATGGAGCATGTTTAGGTCATTCCTGCCCTTTGCACAGGCTGAAGTGCCACATGGCTGTTGCACCTGTCTTGGAGTAAACAAGGGTGCTCTGCCTTGGAGTTTATAGAACAGTCCTGAAGCCTTGAGGGGTGCTGCAGAGGAGGAGCCCATGGCCAGTGGCTTCATCCTGTGGACTTCGGGTGGGGAACTGATAGTTGGCTCACATGTGATAGGTAAAGATGGAAGTGGCTGATCTGAAACTTCCTCTGTGACTACAAATTTCTGGGGTTTAATTGTGGCCCTGTTTACAACATTCTTTCCCTCCACTTCAATCCCCCTGTTTTGCAGAGTGCTTTATAACACCTACTATTACTCCATGGAGATATTCCAGCCTTTCTTTGGATACTACTTTGTGAATGTTCTCCTGATAATTCTGCAGCTGCTCCATGTCTTCTGGTCCTACCTAATTATTCGCATGGTCTACAAGTTCATCCTCCAGGGCACGGTACGCATCAGTTTGTAGTATGCTTTACATCAGACGGAGGGAAGGGTCTGCCTAGACTGCTTGAGAATACAGGGGTCCATCTGGCATGGATTCCTTATGGTTCTAGTGTAATTATACATGTATATTACCAAGAGTGAGTGGAAGGAAACTCAGTAATATTAGGGAAAGTTGACCAAAAAAAAAATTTATAAGTCACTACAACATTGGGTCCACTTCTGATGCTTATATTCAACAAAAATGTGGATTGGACTCCAGGAGACATGCCTGTGAACAAAGCCAGTGACATCTGAGTAAAAATCCCAACACTTTGTGCAGTGTGATTTGCATTTGTAACAAGACTAATAAATCAAGGAAGGGAAAATTGTCATGATTGGTGAGGTCAGTGCAGAAGTGTTTCCCTTATTGTACAGGATTTTTGATTACAATTGTGTTACACTGCTGTAGGTTTCCCACAGTAGGTATTTCTATCTAAACCAGCTGCACAGAGGAGCACGGAGGCTCTTCTTGCAGCAGTGGAGGGCAATGGGCATGCCCAAATTATAACCCATACTGCACCTGGCTGTGCTGCTCAACAGGCACAGAGCAACCAGACATGAATATCTGAGCCCCAGCTGTATAAACTGAAATAAAATGCAGCCACATCCCACTCTTTCTGGCCTGCAGTATTTGCTGTGAGACCAAACTGCCACTCAGCATGAAATTCTTCCCAAAATCAAAGCCATGACTGGCCATGTGACAAGGATGCAATCCGAGTGTGACCAGTCAGTGCCTCATGGGAACTGAACTCAGAGCCCAGGATGATTTATTTTATTAGTATCCAACTGAGGAATTTTGTCTTACAGGAACTGAGAGCAAGCATAAAGGCTCCTCTTTATCTGTATTGTTCCCATTTTCTTTTTCTGCCTTCCCTTAAGGTAGCACAGAGCAAATTACTTGCAGATGAGAAAACAGGATTGGAAATGAAGACACAGCTGAAGACAGCCTTTTAGTCTTTTCCTAATTCTTTTGTGGGCTAAATTACCACTGCAATTACTGTAGTGTAAAATGATGAGGTAATAAATAGTCTTATTAGAAAGAAAAAAAACCATCAGGGAGGAAAATCCCGAAACATATCCAGAATTTTTCTTATTTAATCTAAAATCGATCTGCCAGATTTGATACAAAAATATATTTGAGAACTTTCTGTACTGAGTAAAAAGCAAAAAAGAATTGTCCTAAACAGATCTGTTTCAATGACAGCATTTAGTACCCCAAAGTAGTATCAGCAAGAATACAGGACATTCTCACTTTGAGAGCCATTGCTCTTGCTGCAGTCAGTTCATATTCTTCTTGTGGGCCTTTCTGGTCTCTACGGTTTTCCTCTCTGGCTACAGGATAATCTTTACCACCTTCTCACATGATGTTCCCTAATCCCAAGTAATTAGAACTCAGCCTAGATCCTGGAGAACAAGTTTCATTCCCTCCTAGAGCGAGCAGCTTTATAGTTCCTTTGGAAATCTTGCCAGATTTAAGGCCTCAGGCACATTCTCTGGCTATAAATGGATATATTTAGAAATAGTGACTACGATTTGTCCTTATGCTGCAGATCCAGACTCCTGCATATTTTCTGGTCTGCCACTTCCAGAGTGATCCAAGGTGCAAGTTGTTCACAACAGATAGCATCTCCCACCCATATTGTCCTTGGAGGCAGATTGAATTCAGGACAAGTTAGATTTTAAATCCTTTCTGCATCTGTTTGTAGTGGAAAGAGCATTCCCAAATAGAGTTCTCAATATGATTTGGGAAATCTCAAAAAGAATGTACAGCCATAAATGGAGACTAAATTTCTGGGCAGCACCTGATTTGCCTTGGCAGCTTCTAAAGCTCAGGTCACAGAAAGGGTTTGCAGCTTTTCCTCTTTCCAACAAGGAGTGTGACACTGTGAATTTGTCCCCAATATTGGCATCTTATATGGCAGAATAGAGACAGCCTGAGAAGCCAGGAAGTGCTGAGCTGCTTTTTCTAAACTGTCATTTTATCCCATTATTTTTTTTTTGCCTTCCTTTTAAGGCAGTTAATTAAATACTTAGAGAAGTGAATTAGAGGTCTCTCAGTCAATAAACAGCAAGAGGAAAATCCCGGCCATAAAATTGAATGTAGTCAGAGTGGAGTGGCTTGTGTTGAGCCTTTAGAAAGCACGTGTTTCCAGCCTGTCTCAAGAACTGTTGTCAGCCTGCAGCCACCCAGGCCATGTAGGCAGAAGTTAGCTCCTTGTCCCTTTAGGAAAGTGTAAAAGAGCTTGATTAACTGCCTCCCCCATCCTTCTCCCACATGCTGATGACCAGGGCAGCAAGGTGGATCTCCTCAGGCTTACACAGTTGTCCTCAGTCCTGGGCATTTGTGGATTTGTTCCACTTGGCAGCCTGTAATTCCTAATGTGTGTCAGGGTTATAGATGAGATTCCAGTCAGACTGAAATCAAAGGAGCAGGGAGAATCTGTTCCCAAGGGTGATGTAAAAACTGAGGGGACAGAGCAGGACTGTGCTGAGGGTGAACGGCTGAGGCAGCAGGTGTGTGGTCAGCCTGTGGCTCAGCCATCACTGCTGCTTGTGCAACTGCTGTGTTTATCTGGCTTCTCACTTACCTGTTTTTGTAGATGGAAAAGGACATGAGAAGTGACACAGAAGAAAGTGACAAGGATGAAGAAAGAGATAAAATTAGAGAAAAGGAGAAAAATGGGATCACGTATTTCAGCAACGTCACAAGCAATGGTTACATCCAGAGGAATGGGTCTGAGCCCCTGGACAACAGAGCCCACCTTGCCAACGGCCATGCCAAGGAAAGATAGCTGCTGCCCATGTGCTGCTGGTGTGGCCTCCAGCTAACCCAGGCCACCATCTGTAGAAACAGTTTTGCTCACTGTAGATAAACTGGAGTGCAATTGCAGTATTGTAGCTGAATTTCTGCTTCCCATAAACCAAAGAGTTTATAGTCAGTGATATTTGAAGGAAGTTTTTTGTCTTCATTCAGTAAAAGCTTACTATAGGTTGTAGCCTCAAAACAGATAGCAAGGGATCAAAGTGGTTTGACTTGTATTAAAATTGTACCATAATTGTTGTCAAATGTGTTAATCTTGACAAATACTTTAAAAATAAAAAGGTGGATAAACTTTGGCAGTGTCAAGTTTTACCCACGTAATATTTGATAGGAATCTGTTTAGCCTGGATCAGCCTCTGGAGGCTCTGACATATTGCCAGTAATTGTTTTGGTTGACAAGTGACAAATCTTACCACTGGGACACCTCTTCTGAGAAAACAGATACCCTGTATACACTTAGAAAATTACAACTGAGCATAGTGAAATGAAAGCTTTGGAAAGGCATAAGATAAAACATGTTCTTCTCAAAGGAAGTACATTTTGTGCCAGTGACCAGTTTTATAATGGTATGGATCTCAGTCCCTACTTACTGCCCCTAAGCAGAGAACTCCGAAGCCCAGGCTGGAGGAGTACCAACCCAAATCACATTGGAAAAGCTGGAAAATCAGACAACTGATTCTCAACTGTTAGGTAATCCTTTAAACCTGTCTTGGAAGGAAGTAGTAAGGAGAAGGGAGGTGACAAGGAACCATGTAGTCTAGAAGACTACACTAATAAAAGTGCTCATTTTTTCACTTAGGGTGACTGGCACAGTGGGAAATGGTCACAGAGTCAGCTTGTGGCAAGAAAGGGATACATTTCCCCTGCTCTCAGAGGAAAAAGGGTCCAGAGAAAATCTGCTGAACCTTACAGAATGATGCTTTAGCATGGCCTTCTAACTCTAGGACCTTTGCCTACATGTAACAAGAATAGCAAATATAAAGCACTGGTCCATGAAGTCATGATGTAGTGCTGATTCAATTTGTTTAGTTGCCATACCTTGTATCCTGTGTAGTCTTAGATTTTTGGATTGTGCCATCTCTTAAAACATTTTAATTAGTGTTATGTAAATTTCTGTTTTATAGGTGACCTAATCTATGAAACCGAAGTATTAACAGATTCACTGTAATGAGTGCAGGGACTTAGACTGCTGAGGCCACACAGACACTTCTCTTTATGCACCTAGTGCTAGCTGAGTGGGGATGGGACATGGACCAAGGAGATGCCGTATTTGAGGAGGCTGTGTACGTGTTTAAGTTATAAAGAAAGTGACAGCATAGAAAGACAAGAGGATTATCATCACTCCACTCAGGTCACCAGAGATGTGATTGAGAAGCTTTGATCTGAGCTTGTGTATGCTCATCTTCTGTTTCAGTCAAAATACATTTGGATAATTAGATTTCTAAACTGGAATTGGATTATTTCATTAGGGAAAAAGTGGTTCCAGCATGTGATTCCAGAGCAATAACATGCTGTGGGAGGAGGATCTTGCATTGTCATTTAAATCTCAATTTGCTGAAGGTAGTCTGTCTCTGGAACCTTAGCTCAGCTGGTGAGAGCATGGTGTTAATAATGCCAAGGTGGTGGGCTTGATTCCTGTATGGGCCATTCACTTAAGAGTTGGACTTGATCCTTGTGGGTCCCTTCCAACACATAATATTGTGTAATTCTGTGATAATTGGAAGTTGGAAGCACATGTTTTGTATGCTGTATATTTGAGCATATGGTCTTACCCCTCTGCAGGTGGTGTGCTCAGGAGGGATATATATAATTTTGTACTACTGAATGTAAATGTTCTCTATAAATTACTTTTAAAGATTTGATCATCTTGTCTCTTTTCTACTTCTTTAACCACCAGAAGGTAAACCTGGCTGGTTGTACCTTACAGGTGGATGTGTGATGAGGGAGACCCATGTGAGTGCCATTGCCAGGGGAAGATGTTGCATACACAGGACACACAGCCGCTCTGAGCAATGCCAGTAAGGATCTGCAGCTGCCAGGTTTGTCTCCTGCTCAGTAATACTGTGTTTGGCCCTGGAACAAGGGACAATTTGGGACACCCCTACACTAGACCTGGGGGGCAGGCCAGGTTACTTGGTACTGCCGGGACAGTGGCAAGTCCAAGACGGCAACACTGGACAGGTGCTTTGGCTTTGCAAGGGTGGGGGGAGAGAAATTAGTATCTATTCTTCTCTTTTTTGTGAGGTTTTAGGAGGCTGTGGAAGACCCCTATTGTAAAATCAGGCCACCTCTCCTCCAGGAGAGAGGAGCAGAAGGCTTCCCAGAGTCTGCACAATGCCCAGTGGAGCCAGTGTGTGTTAATGACTGCTGGATTTCATCCTCAGGGCTTTGTTGTGTCCCTGAAGATTGAGATAAGCTTGTTAGGAGGCAAATCTGGTTCTTGTGAAAGATACATCAAGGGTGTAGGAGAGCTGTTGGATTTGAGCAAGAACTACGTAGTGCTGCCTTTAGCTGAGGACCTGAGAATGAGAGTGATGAGTCATTGAGGTAGATCAGCTGCTGAAATTGTTTTCTTGTCATCAACTCACTAAGGCTTGAAGAAGCATTCAGCTTCTTCCCTCAACTGCTCCACCTTCTCTCTTTATGCTTGCTCCAGGGCTGGGAAGCTTCTGTGTAGTGTGATAGTGTTTGAGAATTTAATGTATCCATCCCCTCCTCTCTTTTCACACCGGGCATCACAGCTTCCCCTACAGAACAGCTGCTGCAGAAAACTTGCAGCAAGTCTGTCACTTCGCTGCTGAGAAATCCCATAGAGCAGATCATGGAACCACCAAATCCGTTAGATTGGGGAAGGCCTCTGAGATCATCAAGTACAACCTGTGAGTGGTCACCACTTTGTCAATCACAGCAGAGCACTGAGTCCTGTCACTTCTTAATTACCTCCAGGGATGGTGACTCCACCACCTCCCTGGCCAACCCATTCCAATGTTTAACAACCCTTTCCATGAAAAAATTCTCCTTGATGTCCAACCCATACCTCTCCTGGCATGGCTGGAGTCCATTTCCTCTGTTCCTGTCACTCGTTGCCTGGGAGCAGAGCCCAACCCCCACCTGGCTGCACCCTCCTGTCAGAGGGTTGTAGAGAATGGGATCACCCTGAGCCTTCTTTTCTCCAGGATGAGCACCCCAAGCTCCCTCAGCTTCTCCTCATAGGACTTAACTCTCTAATGGAGAGTTCCATCTCCAGATGGAGCACTGGGCACCACAGCAGGGTCTGACTCTCTTTTCCCCATACTTTGATCCCCCATATGCACAGATGAGATGTGCATCACACGGTGTGCGCCCACAATAATGTTACTGAGCAACTGTAGGAGATGAGGTGTCTAGCTCCAGGTGAGCCATGAGAAAAAGAACATGTTACCTAGCACACAGATTAACTAACAGCAAACTTTCAAACCCACTGGCAGGAGGAAATTTGTTCTTAGAGGAGTTTAACTACCAACTGTGGAATGCCTTTTTTTGTTTCAAATCATCTTGTTATCAGAAAAATTTAAGAAGGTTCCAAGTGGGAACGTGAGAAACAACAGCACTTTGTAGTCTGACATGCAGACTGGTCAGAGCAGTAAAAAGTATTATATGTGATAGAATTTTTGGAAACTGGTATGAACACAACAGGAAAGAGTGCCCATGGGGTGGTCTGTGGGGAAGTTGTCTCATTCTGCTGGAGTTACCTCAAAGAATTGGTAGAACATGTAGCAGAGAGAACCTGCACCCTGCTCAGCTTTGCAAAGGCATTCACAAAAGTCCCTTGCTAGCCTGAGGAAACCCACTGAGTTGACTGTGAGAGACCAACATGGATTGTTTGTAGCTGTGTATTGTTGCAGGTGCCCTGAAAAAGGGGGAGGGAAAGGTGGAGAGCAAAATCTGCTGATAATGAAAGTTCCTCATGATGGTGTTGTAGATTGGCTGTTGCAGTTCACAGCACTGAGAGACTGACAGAACAGAGGTGAAGATGAGTCAGGGAGAGGAAGGTGGTGCATGAGAGGTGTCCTGAAGTGCTGGACTGTGTGTGAGCACTCCAGAACCACTCTGGGGAGCAGTGCCTCAGCTTAGTGTTCAGTACATGATGATTCAAAATGCAAACAGGATATGGGATGTCTCTGGCCAAGATGAAGGAACCAAAACTGAGACTGCTGGGGCCTTGAACTGGCCAGAAGATTTTAATGGATGTAGACCATCTCCCATGGGACCTCCATCCACACCCTCTGCTGAATGTTAGAGCTGATTAAGAGATGAAGACTCTTTCTCAGCCTGAGAAAGAAAAGCCTGATAGAAAGAGGGGAAAGAGAGATGCCCCTGCTGACAGTGTCATCAGGTATGTGTCATCTGTAAAGCAGAGTGAAAATTAAATCAGCCACCTCCCTGATACCTTCTAAATTACTCTCTTGTACTAGGACATCTTACCCCACCTCCAAGCTCACGGGCAAGTGAAAACAAGTGATGATATTTCAACTAGTCTGACATACTCATGGGATTGAGCAAGAAGTGGGGACAGTGAGTGATGAGCTGTTGGGTTGGGAATCCTGATTTAGCAGTGAGCCTTATGCCTTACTACCTGCTTGCTGCAGGCAGCCTCTGTTTTCTGTGCCCACTGTCTTGACCAGAATGGGAGTGTCAGAGGGGTTCTGACACCATGAATACTGGCTGCCACCTGGAGCTATCTGGGAAGACTTGAAGGACTCTGCAGACACACTGCCCACAACTTTGGCACCTCCTGCTCTGCATCCCTGGTGCCCTGTTAGTGATCTTTGTCCAATGCATCTTTGAAAGGTGAATGCAGCACCTCTGGTTTCTCCTATGCTGGCTGCTGGCAGAGTTTTGCAGGGCTACTCCTGAATAATCCTGGATCCTGCCTCCTGACTACTACAAAGTGTACATAGGATAATGAATTTCTCTGCTTTTCATACCATTGGTATTTGTGTGGCAGGTCTTTCCCCTACCCTCCCTCTCTCCTGTACCTGTAGGTGTGAAAAGACAAGTCCATCTCTCAGTTACACCTTATTTGTAGATGGGTCCCTCTGGAGACAGTCCAAGACAGATAAGGGAGCTTGCAACACAGATAAGGGATTTACTGGGTGTGTCAGTGCTGGGCCAGGGTTCAGCCTGATCCTAGAGGATGTTCCTGAAGGTGGTATGTGAGCTCCCTACCCCAGTGCTCACAGAGCTGCTGCCATGTGAGAAGATGTGGCTGATGAAGGCTGTAGGAAGAGCCAGAGTTAATTCCAGGGTGATCAGATCTTCCTCCAAAGAAGGGAAGGCAAGTTGCACTTGCCTGGCTTCCTAGAAACAGCATGATTTAGAATGCAGTGCCTCCCACTAGAGCTTTGCTGGGGTTTCCTTCAGGAACCAGTATATTTCCACATGTTTTGTCCACAGAGGCATGCTCTGTGTCCTGCTGCCTCAGCAAAATTAATTATTGCTTATTTTGCCAACATTACTATGGTCTCCACCCTACCTTTGCTTTGGTGACATTGTGTTTGAGAAGAAAGAGCATTGACCTGACAGAGGCATCAAGCCTTGAGTGTCCACTGGAGCCACACTGGGAGCCTTGGGCTGTGCCGTGGGCTGAGCGTGTGAGCACTCTGGCGGTGCTGGTGCGCTGGGGCAGTACATCCATCACAGAACACGGCACTGGCAGCATCTTCCTCTTGGCTGACCCTGGCTGCCAGAGTGGGCACACAGGTTCTGTCCTACCAGAACTCTTTCCTCTTATAGAACCCTGGCTCTGCCCTTGGGCAGGGCATTGGGGGTGAGCGACAAGCAGAAAGGACCAAAGTTCAGACCAATGCCACGCTGGAAGGCTTCTATATTCTGCTGGGAAGAGCCCCCAAAAAGGTGAGTGTCCCCTGTGTCCCATTGTCCCAAGAGCCCAGGCAAAGTAGCATCTTCTCTCTGTCTCCATCCCAGGCCAGGACAACCAGCCTCACAAGCAAGGCATTTACTGTTAACTGTCGCAATACGACACAAAAGAAAGAGACTGCACTCGAGTTCTTGTGAGGAAGAAAAGAAGGTGTTTATTAATTTTGACTCCATTATATACAGAATTCTCAAAGATGCAAAGGATTGGAGACTGGTGTTGCCACCTCTCCAACCTTGTTGGTGAAAATCACAGTCACTCATGAAACTCCTCCTAGAGGAGAAATATGTAAATAAGAGAAAACAAGTTCTAAAATTATACATTATTTACATGAAACTGTGTGAGAAACTCCATTGCAAAAATGCAGAAGTCTAAAACTCAGGGCAACAGTTAATCACTCTTCCAGAGAACAGATGTATAAGCAGATACTGCAGCAGCTTTCAACATGTTCAATAGCTGCAATCCCAGCACTTCCTGACCTGCTGCAGGTTAAACACAGCAGCTGCTGTGAGAGCTACTGGCTCTGGCAGGAGGGCAGACACCACCCCTTTGGGTAGAGTCTATCAAGGCTGCTTATTTTTGGCAGAACTGCAAATCCTTCAGAATCACAGAATCATTTAGGTTGGAAAAGCTCTCTGAGATCACTAAGACAACCAGTCTCCCAGCACTGCCAAGGCCACCAGCATGATCCCACTTACCACATCTATGCATGCTTTAAATCTCTTCAAGAATGGGAATTCCACCACTGTCTTCGGCAACCTGTGCCAGGCCTTGAAGTTTTTTTCCAATCTAAGCCTCCCCGGCACAATTTAAGGCCGTTTCGTCTTGTTCTACCTTCTGCCAGTGAGTTGTAGAGAGCAGAAAGTCTCTCTCCCCTGAGCTTCCTTTTCTCCAGGCTGAGCCTTCCCCAGCTCTCTCAGCTGCTCCTCACCAAATCTGTGCTCCACACACTCC
>VZSR01001846.1:253234-320176 GCA_013398615.1 Brachypodius melanocephalos | reverse complement strand
AAGAAGAAGAAGAAGAAAGAAGAAAGAAAGAAGAAAGAAGAACAACAACAACCACCACCACCACCCAGCGCATCGCCCCAAATTCTCCATCTTGCTCTCATTCACCTCCATTCTGAAAACCCAAAACTACAAATTTTTCACCCACTTATAAGCTAAACTACTGTCTTTCACAGCCTTGTGACTTGTAATTCCTCTCTGAGTGTTGGAAGCCTTTCCCATGGACTGAAATCAAAGACAGTGTCTTCCCGGGCTCTATGCCACGGTCTCCAAACCCCTGTACAGATTTCAGACTCCCCTGTACAGGTTCCAGACTCCCCTGTACAGGTCTCAAACCCTCTTGCTCGGGTCCCAGACATCTCTGCCAGGGTCCCTGACCCTCCAGGGCCACCAAAGGGATGCCCTGGACTCTGACAATAGGTCTGATCTTCCTTTAAAAGTCCATGGAGGTTGTGTCGCTCTTCCGCTCTCAGAATCCAGTAGGTAAGGCTTCTCTGGTGTTCCACACCTCAGATTACATCCAGATAGGAATGCTTGGTTCCTCTCCCTACGTGGAGCATTTCACAATGGGATGATGTAATTTATGAGTCATGCAATTAGGCCTATTAGCAGAAGATACTCCCAGGAGGGTGTTATCATAGCTGAGTCATGGGAGAGATAAAGAACACTGCCCCGCCTGTTTTTAACAGTTTATGAAGATGGTGATAGAAATCATATTTTTGATTACATCTTACATTGTAACCTAAGACAGATATGCTCATTGAGGTTGTAGACAACAGCAAAACAAAGAGTCCAGTTCATACGCTTGCTGAACAAACCTGTGTTGGCTTTCACAGCTTCACCAGTAATAAATTGCATAGGGAAATATGCTGAACTACTTATATGTAGAATAAATATTAACTTACTTTTAGAAAGTCACATTACAAGAGATTTAGAAGGGTGAGAAAAATTGGGTGAAATCATAATAGGTTTAACAACTGTCATCTTAAGTCAATCTCCCAATGCAGGGACAATTATGACACTGGCTTTAAGGACATGATCATACCTCTTATTTTTATTTTAGCTGCCAGGTTGAGCCCCCAGGGCTGTGAATGAAAACAGGACTAATCCTCTCAAATATAATTTAAACTTTCATTTCTTCAGAAAAGACAAGATGCCAGAAGTGACACCAAAGAGAGTGACAGGAGCAAAGGAGAGGATCTGGCAAAGAACAAAGAATAACACAGGGCTTACTGCAAAACGCCAGGATCCAGGCAGTCTTTGGAATGCAGAAGGTTGAACAGGAGCTGGGGGAGAGGCTGGACAGGGCTTCACTCTAGTGTGCCTGAGGCCTAGGTGGAGGTGAATTTCATCACACCTATACACAGTTAAGTCACTTCAGGAGTTTTCTTTAATCATTCTGTTAGGTTTATTCTTTTACTACTACTCTATAATCACTCATTCAGGAAAAAGAAGGGTATACCAGCCAAAGTTCCACCATATAAAGAGAAGAGGGGTTGAACAAGCTGCTGAAGTTATGACTCCTATCTGTGATTATCTCAAAGCCTTCCCAAAAGGCTAATGAGATAATAAACTAAAACTAGGGAAGATTTAACCAATTTGCAATTTCAAAAGACTGTGGCAGTCATTGCCAGCCATCCCATGAAAGGACTTGCATGTGAAAGGCACTGGCTTTAATGGCAAGTAAGTTTTTACTTGGGAAATATAAAAGGGTCAGGCTCTGGGATAAACCATTTCTGCAACTAAGGCCTGGCAAAATTATACAAGCTATATTTGCTGTATGAATTATACAAAATAGTTCTAATGTCTAAAAGATTTTGCTTACTGAATGTCTATTCAGGAGAAGTCTCCTAAAATCGAAAGGAACTAAATTCTTCCAAATACACACTTTTCCACCAGAAAATACATAATAAATGGAAGTTTTCTATATGGATGTATTAATTTTGTTGAGATTTCATTTTTAAAATTGGAAAACAGGAGCTTTACAACACTATTATTTTAACTGGATAGTTTAGGGGTTGGATGATGCTTCACCTTGTAATTTCTTGCGTAAGATCTAATTTTTAAAATTTATAGTATAACAAAAAAGTTAATTAAATGTAAAAAATTAGTTACACAACAAAAAGTCTTTTATGTACATTTTGCATGAAACCCTTTTAGAATATCAGATCATATATCAGTAGGAAAATCTTTGAAACTTGCTGGCAGTCTGACATCATGTAACTCAAAGGTTGAACCAGCTTTCCCTTGAAGGACTCTGGAATTTGGGTCTACAGGCTGCAATGCTGGAAGGCAGGCAGCCACTCTCTGTGGAACATCATCTTTGAGCAGGATGTCACCTCATCCCCACTAGTTGCACTTTGGTGGGGTACAAGACCCTTCTTTGGGATCCCTGGTGTGTTTGCCCATGAATTAGTGTACCTTGTCCCTTCGAGTACGATGCTTTCTTTTAAAGTCCCAAATTATACATGAGAATCTCAGCATTTAAAAGATTTATACAGCCTCCAGGGCACAAGTGGCCCCTGGACCCAGAGAACAGGCCCAGCCTTGGCTCCTGCAGCCCCATCATGGGACCCCCAGCTCTGCAGCGGGAGCTGGCAAAGGAGAGGAAGCCAAATTGGACCTAGGGGGCTCTGTGTCTGTAAGCCTGCTATCCTGACAGAGCTGTCACAGTGGCAGGCTTGCTTTTAACTCACAACTCTGTTTTTAAGGCCTCTCCCCTCCTCTGGAAATGTTAATCATTCAGCTCAGGAACTCTCTTGCAGAGAGAACAGACTCTGAGAAGACAAATGACAGCAATGGTTGCAGTGCAGCCTCCCAGCTCGCTTCCATTGCGCCAGTGGGGCAGTCATTCTCCCTCTTTCCTCACTTGGGAGGCCTGAGTGCCCTTGGAGATCAATCCCCTACCAACCTAAGCCCATAGTTCTGCCCAGGAAATCCTCTTCCTCATACACAGTCTCTAATTACAGCTACGTGCAGGACCCTGCTCCTTGCACCCTCACTTTAGTGCTTTGGGATGGGCATTTTTATTCTGAGTCTCTGCAGCTGTTGACCCAAAGAAGACTAAGGAAACTGAAGCCAGTTTCTTAAGACTCACTGTGCTAATGTTTGTCATCACATACCTGAATCCATAAATCCAGAATAGTCTCCCTCCTTCTGTGATGCTCTCCAGCCTGGAATAAAGGTAATTTTAGCCATAATTACATAATCTGTGAAACTTGCTTATTTCAGGCTAAAATGGTACTGATATTAAGTATGGCTTGACAGCAATTGCCGTTTGGGTTTGTGGCTTTTTGCTCTGTTCTACAGCACTACGGGCTTATAGTCCTGCTGAAGATTCCCTTGACACACAGTTGATTTATTATTTAAATCCTATGATATTTTCCAATACTGAGGCAGTGATTTTCCAGCTGTTCAAAAGACAAAGAGACACAGAGGTTAAAGGTCAGAACAGCCCTTTTTTGAGCATCAACCCTAAGGAGTTCATGCACCATAACGATACCAATCACCATTTTCAATAATGACCTGTAGCCTTTGTGTAGACAAAGTTTTCACTGGCTTTTGCTTTAAGTTCATTTGTCAAGTAGAAAAAAAAGGGTACAATTACAAAGGAACAAAACTTTTAAAATGTCACAGGCCAAAGTTGATGCAATCTAACTCCCTTCAGCTGTAAAGCACATGGTCCTCCACTCTTATGCCCATGTATCAAATCTTCGCACAGAGACACAGCCATGAATAGGAAGGGGGCAAGGGAGTTTGTTATCTATGACTTGGCACACATCAATGTAGGGATCAAAGAGAACTACAGTGGGGAGGGCACTGTTTCCCTTCCTTTGTCCAAGGAGATAAATTTGTCCATTCACGGTGCTGCATCCCATGAAGAACTTCTGGGTCAAGCATTCCTCATTCACCTGGGTCCATTCATCTGTCTCCACATCAAATCGAAAAGCTCCCCCTCCTATAGTGTACAGAGCCCCATTCAGGGATGTGATGCAGAGGTCATACCTGAGAGAGAGGAAACCCTTGATCAGAATCAACAGAAAGATTTGGCCCCTGAAATACTCAGAGTGACCTTGGTCTTCAAATCAGAAGTCCTGTTTAAACAGAGAATCACAGAACTCTTGTGGGGACAGGACTTCTGGATTTCTACAGTCTAACCTATTCTTGGAGTAGGATCAACACTAGAATCCTTAATCTTCTGCCAGGTCCCAGAATATTATTTCTTACCTTGGAAGAGGGGAGAATGAGATGACATCCCAGCTGTCTGTCTCTGTGTTCAGCCTTTGCACTCCATCATATACATGTCCATTCTCATCTAGGCCACAGACCACATAGATCCTGGTTCCCACACTGACTGCGTCGCCTCTCTCCACAGGCTGAGCCATAGGACTCATGCTTTCCCACTCTGACTCCATCAAAGCCATGCGCTCCACTGCTGGGATTATCCCTTCATCTGTGCTCCCTCCAAGAACATAGAGGTAGAGCCCTACTCCTACTGCACAGTGGCTATTCCGGGACTTCTTCATGACTGGCCCTTCCAGCCAGCAATTGTCCAAGCAGTTGTAGATAAGCACCCAATCCACACTGTACCACACAAACTCATCTCGGAAATATCCTCCTGTCACAAAAAGGAAGCTCCCTGGAAAGACAGCAGAGAAAATATTAGTCATGTGAAGGCTAAAAATTGCTCCTTATAGCTGGGGTTCTCACTTCACCCTGGGCTGTACTGATAGGATGAGGAGAGAAAATCACTGCTCTGTCATTCAATTTGCAGTATTTAATTCCTCATCCACACAGATGCATTGGGCCTAGTCTTTCCCAGCCTGCTCCCATTTTTGAACAGAATCATGGAAACACTGGTTGGAAAGAACATCAGGGATCTCACTTTCAAACTCCTACCAGAAATGGGACTATTACCAATACTAATACAGGAAGCCATAGTATTGAGCTGGCTTGAAAGTCTCCAAGTGTGAAGATTTCCCAACATCTATGGATAAGTTAAATATAATGGCAACTAAAAATCAGAAGTTGTCTGTCATCTGTCTAAACCACTTCAAAAGAGAAGGTAAAAAAACACACTGCTTACAGCCTACTCCTTAGACTAATTCTAGATAAAGCCAAGGTAAGGAGCTCGGCAGACTGCATAGTTTCTGCTATATGAGAATAGTGTTGTCTAGCATTCTTCCAGGACTAAAGAAAACAAAACCATTCTTTGAACAAATACGAACACCAATGAGTGAGGTTTTACAATGCTGAGCAGAACAGTTTTACAGCAACAGCTGGACTCCCTGCATTTGGAATTCTCAGTCTCAAATTTCTGTTTGCGTTTGCTCAGTCTCCCTTTACTGTGAGTTACCTACTGCTGCCACTGCATACTGGGTGAGGTTCCTGCGCTGCAGCGGAGAACAAGCCTGCCAGGTCCCTGTTTTAGGTTGAAAGAGAAATAATTCCTGCTGTTCCTTGTCATGCCTTCCTCCCAGGACATATAAGGTGTCATAGCTCCGACCAGCATAAGGACACAGTTTCGGATTTTGCCAGCTGGGTGGGGGACAGCTGTCTAACTTCTTTATTAGTCTGGAAAAGGTATCTGTCTCTCCAGGACGCTTGCTGCGTTTCACCAAGATATCGAGGAAGGACAGACTCAGAAAAGTGACTCTGACTTCGCCCACCAAATCCAGAAATTCTTCCTCTCTAGTTGCTGGGTCCTCCATTATCCAAATCATAATACTGTCAAAAACCACATCCTCTCTTGAAATGAAGAGGTCATCATTTTTCAGGAGCTGCATCAGCATTTCCTTGGGTAATGCCTTAAATTCTTCCTGGTATATCACATCCCCCCAGTGAGTGAGAGCCACGTTCATAGCAGACACATACAACTCTGTAAAGGCAAATTGATGTGAGTAGGTCATCAGGCCCAGGCAGTTAGAAATATGCAGTTCTCTCTCCAGAAATTTCTCACACAACAGTTTCACCCTGTCAAATTGAAAAAAATCAGCTGTTTCCAGTAAGCTGGTCACATTTTCTTGACCTATGAGCACTTGGGCTGTGCGAGTGAACTCAAGCAGTGCCTGAAAAGGCACTGCATCAATCCCTTTGATCACTATGTGCTGTTCAGAGCTCTCTCTTGCTCCTCCAAAAAACATGGCTTCAAAATATCGACTATGTACTGAAAGCATTCTACGGCTGACCTGGAAGAGTCTCTCTCCAACCTCAAGAACTGTGTCTGCAATCATTTCTGTCTGAGGTCCCAGCTCCTGTGGCTCTTGTGCAGGCTCCATGCTTGCAGACTGCCAGGCAGTTAATTTTAACTCACTCTTACGCAGCCCTTACCCATGTGAAATGTCTGGAAATATTATCCCCCTAGCTAGGATAAATATGAGATAAGCCAATCTGGTCCTTAAAATAGAATGTTTTCTACTCTTCTACTTTGCTCTTCTGGCTTTTCTGCTGCTGTCTGAACAGCAATAGCAGAACAGTTGTATAACAAAAAAAAAAAACCAAAACAAAAACAACAACAACAACAAAAAAGCAGATTTGACTAGCATCTACTTTTTTTTACCAGGTAAGGCCACAGCAAATAAGGGGAGCTGTTAGCCAAACAAAGAGCCTGAGCTAAAAAGAAAGAAAGAAAAACAACCAAAAGATTCCTAAGCATTGAGTAAATACCAAGAAGTTGTAGAAAATATTGAACCCATTTGGAAAAAAGCAGCCATTATCTCATCTTTCAATAGTTCAAGTTTAATCATATACTAAAGTGATTACAGCTTTTATTATGTATTTAACTTTATACTTTAGTAAGAGAGAAGAGGAAGGAGTAAGCGCCCATTCAAACACAGATGGTTTCACATGTTCAATCATCCTCAATCTGAATGCACTAAATAAACATAAATGTAGGACAAGCAACAGCTAATGCCACAGTGAATTTTCCCAAAGCTACCACGTGAAGATTTGCATAGTGACTTTGAAGCAGTCCCTTACCCAAACAGCCCATACCAGCAAGAGTCAGAACTTCGAGTTCTTAGCAGAGCTCAGTAAACAGAAGCTGTGCCAGTGTCTCACCATGCCCATCATAAAAACTTCCTTCCTTATTTGTAGTTTGGATCACCTCTCTTTTAGCTTAAACCATTACCCCTTGTCCTATCACAACAGGCCCTACTAAAATGTCTGTCCCCTATCATTTTCGTATTCTTCTTTTCAGGTACTTGACTCCCAAGTCTAACCTCAAAGTCTGTGCTGCAGAAAAGGAGAGCTATGTAGCTCACAACAAAGACCAAGCAACCAACCACCTGAGCAGAAAATGTTGGGAACATGCCTGTCTCCAGAGCTTATGCACTTGACCCATGGCTTCAGGCAGATCTCCTGGCACTGAGAGCCCAGAAACCATCCCAGAGAGTCCCAGCAAGTTTGTTTCTGGTGCTATACTTAGAGTACAAAGATAGTGCAGCATGTTATTGGCACCAACACCAGCAATCTTTCTCCCACCTAAAGGACAGTTCAAGACTCTGCTCAGGCTGATGGCAACCACATTCTTCTCCTCACACTCTAAATAAGGATTCTCTTTTGAATTTTACAGTTTCAGGAGCAAGTTTTGTAGCATTAGAAAGAAACTAAGTTATGAGGAGCACAACTTTATAGACAGCTCTATGAGCCCCCAGATTAAAATCCAGACACACCCAAATTCACACAGGCAATACAACACACAAGACACCTGCTCCCTAGTTTCAGAGCCTCTTGAAGTCGGATTCACTGAAATTTACTCTAAGCTCCCACCCATTTTGGAGCTGACCCAGGAAAGGCTATGCACAGGAGAACAATGCTGTGGCCAAAATAACAAATACAACTTCTATTTGCCATATGTTCTTGACAATCTTCAGGAACAAAACTGCTGCTGCCAGCAAAACAATTCACTCTGCCATGGCCTGTGGGTGCTGTGTGCCCTTTTCTCCGCCGGCTAGCTCGCCCTGACACTAGCTGTGAAAGAGAGAGTCCCTTCTGGTGGCCACGGTGCCACACGGGACTCTTAGTGGGCTCTTTGAGGCTGGAGACGTTCTCTGAAACAGCGGGGAGAGGTTTGGAAAGAGACGAGTGACCCTGCTGCCTGGGTTATGGGGGTTTTATTGCTTCATTGTTGTAGTGGAGCCACCAGCCCAGGGGTCTTGACCTGGTGGGTTTCTCACAGCAGGGCAGCTCAGAAGGCCCTGCACCAGTATTTTATAGATGGGAGTGTCTTACAGAAGATAAGGAAGAGGTCCAATGGGGAGATACAGAAGATCATACAAAATGGGATAGACAACAGCTATCACCAGTGGGAATAAAGGGTGGGGGGAAAGTTTGGTAATCAGCCAGTAAACTGACCAGCTCTTCCGAAGTTTCTTGAAGAAGGGGATGCCCTTTGGGTGACTGACAAGGCCCCAGGGGGTGTGGGGCATTTTGACTGACACTAGAAACTCAGGAAAAGACCATAAGTGAGTTTTGGGCAGGGGTACATAGGGCAAACCATTATACAAAACTAAACAATTACTAAAAACATATAAAAGCTAAAAACACATCACCACAATGGCCTCCTCTTAAGGGTCCTCTATAAAGGCAAGAGCAGGTGGCAGAAGCAGATTACAGGCTCCAGGCACATACATCAACTGGCCAGTTTTTAAAATGCCTCAGGAGAGGGATGAGATTCTCTCAGGCCTTTCCCATTGATTCCCTGTTTGAAGCATGCCTTCTGCTCTGATCTGTAGTCATGTGTATTTAGGAGTGGAGCTGAAGCCTGATCCCAAAAAGCCTCTTCTATAGAAAAGCCCCTTGGGAATTCTCAGGCAGAGGGGGCAGCTCCCACATCCACACACGCCACGTGGCCAGCCAGCCAGGAGAACAGAAGGCCTGACCCCAGGTCAGGTCCAGCCAGGTTTATTTCCAGGAGCCAAAGGGGAACCAGAGTCAGAGGCAGAATCTCCCCATGCAATCCCTTAAGTACAGGGTCTTGCAGGCAATGACCTTGAGGTATGGGGGCAGGGCAAAGGGCAGGTAAGGGCAGTGTCCCATGGTGGGGGACAGGGCCAGGCACCGGGTCCCACAGCCAATGGAGACGTACAGAGGAGGGGAGAAACCAAGGGCCAGGGGCATTGATGGGCGGAGGAACTGAGGCAAACCATTTATCCAGAGCACCTCTTGGAGGTATCCCCTCTCAGCCTGGACAGGTAACCAGGGTCTGTCTTGCCAAGGCCAGACCCTGGGTATTATGTTGAGGGGCTGCAGGGATTCCACAGGCATCGGGGAATTTTTCCCAAATAGGCAAGAGTATATGGGCTACATACATCTGGCAAATAGCAGGAGAGCATTTCAGACCTTGAGGTAGAACTCACCATTCACATCATTTTAGAGGGGCTTGTCTATTAATAGAAGGTACTGAAAACACAAGTCTTGGTTGGATAGATGGGGGATATTAAAGAAACAATCCTTAATATCACTGACAGGCGGTTTCCAATGTCTCAAGAGCACTGAGGTTGAGCATTGAAGGCCAGGCTGCAATGAGGCCATGTCCTCCAGGATTTAATTTGTTTTCCTGAGGTCTTGTAGGAGCCTCCACTTGTCTATGCCTGGTTTACAAATGACAAAGACAGGGGTGTTCCAAGGGCTTGTGGATGGTACAATGTGGCCCTTGGCTAACTGCTCCTCTACCAGTGATTCTAGTGCCTGCAATTTGTCCTCTGGTAAGGGCTACTGTTCTATATAAATGGGATCATCAGATTTTCATTTTAGAGGTGGTGTGAGGTGCTCAACAGTGACCCCAACTCCGGTCCCTCCTGAACTAATTTAATTTGCATTTACGGCAGGAGAATTGAAATGTCAGCTGTAGAGTACTTTTACAAATTAAAACCCAGCCATTTAGAAACAGATTAATTTGTCTTTATTCACTCAAAACTCCAAATATTGCATTTTTTTGCAGTACAAAAGAAATAAAAATGTTTACTTACAAATCAATTTATAACAAGCAAAACCACAAGTGGATAGCTACAATATAAAAATATGCAGTACTTGCAGACACTGTCTACAACTGAACAAATGTTAAGATATTAAATATTCTTCCTCTAAAATTCCAAGTATCAAATAGATATCTCCATAAGGTTCAGGTTACTCAACCAAGAATTATCCCATAAATTAGAGCAGTCCTCCTGTAGAAATGTGTGAGCCTGCTGTGACACAGATCACAGCTTACCAATTCTGGAACAAGTGCTGAAAAAGACCTTCTTGGCTATATCCCTTGTAAAGGTGATGACACTACACAAGGAATTAAGTTTCTGGCAAAAAAGAGACTGAACTCAACATCAGAAGACTACAACATAATGCCTCCCCCACTGAGTACCGATATCTAAGAGGAAGAAAAACATGTTCTACTGTATTGAGGCTTTTAATTTCCATTAAATACATTTTAATGTATTTAAAAATGCAAAGAATATAACCAATATTCAGGGCATTCTCAGCTAATTTTATGGGGTTGTTTCAAAACTCCCAAGATCTCAGACAATTCATGACAATACGTTCTCTTCTGTCAGCTCTAAACAACATAGTTACTCACTTATTTGGGGGTGGGAGGAAAACAAGAGCATAATTCTTACATTGCCCATCCTCTCATCATTTATGAAAGCCACAAAAATGAAAGTTGACTTTTTTCACACTAACAAATTCACATTCAAACTCCCTCCCAAAACAGGAAGCTTCTCACACACTGATAGTTTTCTCAAATGACTTGCACCCCTGAAGTTTTCAGAGACAATCCAAAAAAAGCATTAGCCATCTTGCTGCTGAATGAAAGGGTTTGGAATAGCTTCCATTCCATCTTGTGGACAAATCAGAACCACAGAAGTCCCTCTGCAAACCACAAGTCCCAGCTGACGTGTGTCTTCTGTTAATTTAAATTGATCATCTGGATCTAAAAAGGAGAGATCCATAGTTAGAACTGGAAAATAAGAAACCAAATATCATCAGCTTCAAAAGGCACAGACAGTTCCTTCCTCGCATAACTGCTTTGTTTTATTGAACACATGGACTATGCAGGTGATGCAGCAGTGACATCTGGTATTTTCAAGACCTTACTGACAGTGAGCAATAAAGAAATTTGCTTTCAACAAAAAGCAGAACACATTTATTAAAAAAATTCAGAGGCCCTTTCATTCATCTAACCAACAGTATACATGGAAGTGATTTTAAAAATCTCTTGATCCCATTTCAAATGTCATTATAGACAAACATTTGGGGATTAATGCAAATCAGGAAAAGACCCTGATTTCTGAACACACTATTGAAGAGATTCCATTCCCAGATCAGGCCAAACAGGGCTGGATCAGGACAGACAAACACTCATAAACCAGCCATTTCTACCTTCCATGAGATATCTCTATATTCAATAGACATGAACAATACATTTTAAAACTCCCTTTTAAAGAGAAAATTCAAAGCTTCAGGTGTTCCCTCTTAAGCAGGTAGGACAACACTCTTCAAAAATACTACTCTATCAAATGATGGGTTTTGTATCAGAGAGGAGACAGAGAAACTGCTTTACTCAAGCTTTAGAGGACACGGGCAGCCAGTGAGATAACTATAAAGGAGCTCAAGCAAGGACAACCAGGGATGTTCTATCACAGGGAATGTGCTTAACCTAACTTCTGCCATAGAATCACCTTCAAAGGTCATCTAGTACAGCCCCCCTGTAATGAGCAGGGACATCTTTAATCAGACCCAGTTGCTCGGAGCCCCATCTTTGAATGCTCCCAAGAAGGATAGGGCACCTACCACCTTTCTGTGCAACTTGTCCCAGTGTTTTCATCATTCTCATTATAAAAAAAAAACAAACCCTCTTCCTTGTATCTAAATCGACTCTGCTTTAGTTTATTCCATTACCCCATGCCCTGCCACAACAGGGCCTGCTGAAGCATTTGCCCTCTGTAATTTCCTTTCAGGACCCTTTAAAGTTCTAAAAGGCCACAATAACCTCTCCTCAGAGCCTTCTCTTCTCCAGGTGAAGACTTCCAGCTCTCCCAGCCTGGCTCCAGAACAGAGGGGCTCCAGCCCTTGGAGCAGCTCTGTGGCCTCCTCTGGCCTGGCTCCAGAAGCTCCACGTCCTCCTGATGTTGTTCTCCAGGGCTGGGGGCAGCTCTGCAGGTAGGAGCAATGCAGTGGAGCAGAATCCCCTCCCTGGGGATGAATCCTCCACTGCTGGTAGGCATGCATGCCAGGATACAGCTGGCTTTGTAAGCTGCAAGCACGTATTTTCCAGCTTCTCATCCAGAAGCATGTCCAAGTCCCTCTCAGCAGGGCTGCTCTCAATCTGTTCATCCCCCAGCCCGGATTGGTACCAGGGGTTGTACCAAACCAGGAGCAGGACCTTGTATTTGAGTCTTGCTGAACCTCATGAGGTTCCTGTAGGCCCTCTTCAAAAACTTGTCCAGGTGCCCCTGGATGGCCCCGTCCTGCAGGTGTGTCATCTGCAGACTGAGGGTGAACTCAGCTGATCCCACTGTCTATGTCACTGAATGACACTAAACAGTATTGGTCCTCACAGAGGTCCCCGAGGGACACCCCTTGTCATTGATGTTCATGAGGACATTGAGCCATCAACTATTACCCTCTGGATATGACCATCCAACCAACTCCACATTCACCAAACAGTCCACCCATCAAATCCATCTCTCTTCAATTTAGGGAGAAGGATGTTGTGGGGGACTGTGTCAAAGGCTTTACAGAAGTAAAGATAAAAGACATCTGTAAGCCCTTCCTTTGTCCACTGATGGAGTCACTCTATCACAGAAGGCCACTGGGTTGGTGTGACAGGATTTTCCCTAGGTAAAGCCATAGTGGACGTCTCAAATCACCTCCCTGTCCTCCAAATGCCTCAGCAGAGCTCCAAAGAGGATCTGTTCTATGATCTTCCCAGGCGTAAGAGGTGAGCCTGACAGGACAGTAGTTCCCAGGCTCCTTCCTACCCTTTTGAAAAATAGATTCAATGTTTCCCTCTTTCCCATCACTTGACTGCCATCACTTTTTAAATATTTTAGGGTAGCTTGGGAACTATATCAGCAAATTCCCTCAGGAACCTCAGGTGCATGTTGTCATGTCCCATAGACCTACCACCTTTAGCTCTTTCTTTACAAGACAGTTATCCCAAGCATGCTGCAGCTTGAGTGATATTGATCTACAGTTTCTTCTTATTTACTCACAGAGCTGTAATGTTTCTGTCAAGAATCACTGAGAGAGAGGAAGCTTTCCAAAGATTGCATATTACTTACCTCGCATATACTCAATGGTACCATCCAGCACAAGGTTCAGAAGAGGGTCAAATCCTTTCAAAACACCACTTGCTATTAAAGACCACACAGAAAACAATGATTAGCACCAAAACAAGGTATATAGCAACACAAGACTTTATGAAAGTTACATTCAGTTCTCCAGCCCTGTTCCCTCCTTCAGGCAAGACCAAAAAAATGAGGCCCAAAGAGACCAAAGAGATATTAAACAATGTCCTCTTTATCAATGGTAAGTACACAAAAGCTGGTCTGTATTGTGCTAATTAAAACTTACAGAGTTTTCAATCAATTCTTCAAAATGTTCTTCAAGACACTAACATTTTTGCTTTCAGCCAATTTCAAGGGCATTTTAAGAATACTGTAATACAAATCAATGCACGTCACACAAAGAAAAAAAAGACAAGTCTAAAACAAAATTAATATCCTCAATGAAAGGTTGTGGTTAAAAATGAAGCAAGACCATATTTTAAGTTCTTTCCTCAGAAACCCCATCTTCCAGGTGCCCTCCTCGCACCTCATGTCTATAGCACAAGCACTGCCTCATGGGAAGGCACTGCAGATAGACCAGTACTTTGCCCTAATGGAGAACACGATTCCACAAGATTAGTCACTAAATATACCACAAAATCACACAGACTGACCTCCCAGCTTGACAAATACATTTATCAGTAAGGAGTTCAAGTAACTTCCAAACCCTTATAAGCATCAGGTCCCAATGGAGTTTTAAAATGCGGCACATGGTTAACTCAAACAAGTGCCTGCGGGTGGCACCAACCGCATTGGGATGTGCCTTCCCAGCTAGGAAAGGACGGGAATGGTGGGATATACTGAACCATGAACTCCGGGCATGCTTACCATGTCAAGAGATTAAAGGCACGACAGTTGTATTAATTGTTACATCCAAAAATGTTTCTTTGTTCCTTTAAGTGCACCCTTGCAATGCAACACTCACCCCCGCCCCCCCAAAAAAACCCACCAAAAAACCAAACACAACACCCGCCCCGCCCCACCCCCAAAAAAAACCCCAACAGCCAAAATAAGGCTGTTCAAGACAACTAATAAAAGAAAAGATGCAGATGATCCGTAAAGATAAAAGTGCACCCAGGAGATGAATGAAATAGTTAAACGAGAAAAGCTTAAAAGCTTCACACCAGTAACTGCAACCACTAATAAGTAAAAGTATCCGCTACTCTTCTGCTTCCATTAATGGGAAAGCAGCGTGAGCAGTAGGGCAGAGGCGACAGGCACCGGCTGAGAGAAAACGCCGAAAGGCCAAAGAGCTTGGTGCTACAGCCACGCGCCAGGCTCACCTTCCCGCCCGCCCTGGAACTTCACCCGGATAGTCTTGTCGATGTACTTGGAGAGGTCCAATATGCTCTCCTTCTTCTTTTTCTCCTTATCCTACGGCAGAGCACAAGTGGCCCAGTTAAAGCGAACCATCCGCGGAGACACAGCCCCGGAACGGTCCTGCGGGATCCCGCAGCAGCGGGTCGGGAACACGGGTATAGCATCGGCAGCAGGGCCCCACGGAGCCCAAGCCGCCCCACGGAGCCCAAGCCGCCCCACTCCTCACCGCCATCTTCCCCGCGCCGCCACCGCCGCCACCACCACCACTCGCCATTTCATTCGGCGCCGCCAGAAGTGACGTCGCGCCCCGCCGGAGCCCGTTGGCGGCTCGGGGCGGTGGGGCGGGACGTCCGGGGCGGGTTCTTGGTACCCGGTGCGGAAGGGTCCGGCCCGACCCAGGTCGGAACAAAGCGGCGGCGGCGCGGCAGGCCCGGCATGGCGGCGCGGCCGGCCCGGCTCCGCCTCTGGCTTCTCCTGCATCTGCTGCCACAGGTCAGTGGCTGTGCCGGAGTGTGTGCTCTCCGAGCCACGCGCGGGCACCCTGGCTGAGGGCGGGGAGCGGCCCTGGGCGCAGCCGGGCCCGGGCGGACTAGTGCGGCGTATCCGTGCCCGGAGCCACCTCCCGCGAACGCTCAGAGGTGCTGCAGCTGGCCCCGCAGTGGGCCGTGGCCGCAGGAAGGCAGCGGAGCGCATGGGGCTGCCTGCCTTGCTCTCCGCGATTTGACAGTGTTCGTCTATCTGTGGGTCTGGGGTTGTTTGACACTTTTTTATTCTTTCCGTAGTAACTATAGTTTTCCACGTGGTTCTTAAAATTTCGGAACCCCCGTGGCGGCAGCCCAGCGTCCTCGTCAGGGCTGCCCCAGGGAGGGAAGTGCTGCCGAGCCCCCGGGCCGGATCCCCGCAGGGACGACTCTGAGTTTATCCCGACTTAAAGACTCCCTATGAGGAAGCATTCAGCAGAAAAGAAGGGATTTCTGCTGACCCTGACTCTATAGTCTGCCTTGAGTTTTGTATTGTCATTACTAAAATATTAATTAGTCTTGTAGGATACATTTCTAAGGGTGCGACGGACTAGGTATGTAATCCTGATAAAGGAGAGAGTGGATTTCTAGCAATTGCATTGCACGGTACATAGCTTTTGCCTTTTAAGTTCGGTGCTTTGTGTTCTGAAAATTTTGAAATGTCATTTAATGTGTCATTTAACTTCTGTTTATTAGGTAATTTGGAGCATACTGTGTCTTCTTGAATATTATTAGGGTAGCATCTTAACATGGAATATTTTCTTCTTATCCATCTGCCTCCTTACTGATTCCTTGCCAATAATTTTTAGTTACAGGGTAGGCTGGTTGTCAGCTAACTTCTTTATTTCTGTATCATCCTCTTTTTTCGTCCATTATCTTTATATTCATTATCTCTTCATTATGGTTTTGCATGCCCCATGCATTTTGTCATCTCCACTGATGCTTCACAGGCACTGGTAGTGCCAGTGTAGGCCCCACAAATTAATAAGGTTTAATTAACAAGAGCAAGTCAAAGACTGGTATGGAGTCAGTTTGATCCAGCAGTTTGGGGAAGGTGAGCACATGGCAGTGCAGAAGGACAGCAGGTGAGATAGTCCACTGGTGGGTACTTGGAGGTCTTGTCTTCAGCTCCACGCATTGCAGCACATTGCAGCTGTCTGTAAGCATTTGGTATATTTGTCCAGTGGAAGTGTTACTGTACTTGAGTAAGCTTGGGCAGACTGGCCAGGGTGCTGAAACACTCCTGCTGCTGCACTGAAAAGTGGATGTACTGTGTGCTGCCAGTATGTTCCTGTTAGCCAAGCTGGCATTTTAAAAATGCTCGAATACCTCATATTGTGCATTACTTCTGCATCTCTTGTGCTTGCACTTGTTGGGATGGTTTCGGGTAGTACATCCTCCTTAGCGTGAGGTAGAGAAGAGTGCTCTGCTGCACTCATCCTGATTTGGTACCGCTGTGACTGATGGCTGGAGTTATTCCAGGAGACAGAGCTGACAGCTGTTGTCAGGAGCTGCTGTGTGCATTTGGTGTGCACCAGCTGTACTCATTCTCAGTGCCTTATTCTTGCCTTAGTGAGCATATACCTTTGTCTCCCTGCTTGAAACAGGATAATAGAATTTTTTTTGTTGTTTGTTTTCCCTGGGGCAAGAGGAGGTAGTGTCCACATTTGCTTCTATATTCTGATTTAGGGAGAAGGATCAGCTTTGCTCCTGAAGCATGGCTCTTCCAAATCTGGGTCCCCATCTGGGAACACTTTAAGAGTGGTGTGATCTTATAAATCCAAGTCAATCTGCAGTTAGATTTTGCTTTGGTATTTGGATTCTCACATTGCCTTTAAGTGCCCGTTCCTTCCAGGCATTGTTACCCCTTAGTTGTCCTGTAATAACAGCAGATATGTGAACCTTTGAGTAGTGATGAACACAGTAACATGATCTGCAGCAAATGTGTTGGGACTAGCTGGCCTTCACTATAGCAGCTTTCAGCAGAAGGTATTGAATTGAGGTGATGAGTTTGTATTTTAAATTAGGGCACTCTAATGATATGGGTCCAAAGAATTGGAAAGACTGAAATTCTGCATTAAGGTGGTGGCTGACAATTTAGTCTCCTGGAATTATTGCATTATGAACATGTAGCTCTCTGCAGTGTACAGTGTTTGTTGAAGGAGTGTTTTATTTGAGCACAGCTTTGCTGTCTGCTATTGCTGGTCTCCAGATGGGTCAGTGCAGTTCATGGGAAAGAATGACTCTGTCTCCTGGCAACTCTCACATGTTACCTACTGTAAAAGTAGGATAGTTCATTCATTCCTTCTTCAAGGAACACAGCTCCCAGTGCCTGTGAAATCTATCTGAGGTGTTGGTTGACCAGGTCAGTTAATAGAGCTACTGAAAGCGGAAAAGGTGTATAGGACGTCCAGGTGAGTGTGGGGCCACAGGCAGGGAAGAACAAACAAAACAGACAGGTTGGCTCAGTCACTCACACTCCAGTTTCTTGAAATACGGGTAAGCTGAATTCTTCCTCTCCACCTTCTTCTGTCATTTAACTTGCAAGTCAAGGGTTGTCTCTGAGATACACCTAAAAAAACTTGCACAGCAGAAAACTCGGGGAGTATTCTTCTCTTTTATACATTACATGTGGAAGGCCCTGGTAAGATTCAGAGCCAACAAGTATGCCCTTCCATTACCACAAACATTAGATTAGCTCGTTTGTCTGTTAAATTTTACCCTCAGATTTTACATTTCTGTTGTGTGAAAACCTTTTCCAGTTTTTGCAGCTTTGTAGAAAACACTTCCTTTTCTGTTAATTATACATTATTGCATGCTTTTAAAGCCATAGGATCAGTTAGAAGCAAGTATTATAATATACCTTACTGTCACAGTAGCTGTTGTTTTTCTGTGTTGGAAAAAGGCTAGACTTGATATCCAAACACTTGGAAAAGAGCCTTTGGAGTTGTAGGCACATTGTATAGGATCTGCACAGGAGATAGCATTTTCTCCTGGGTTAATCTAGGATATGAAGTGGTCTCTAGGAATAAGGAATCATCATAAATGTTGCCACTATGCCAGTGCATCAGCAGCACTCCTATGAGCTTTTGTTGTCTCATACCTACTGACATGAATAAAAACAAAACTGGATGCATCAAAGAACAAACTTCAGAACTATGCTTTGATTCTAAGTGATAATAGCTTTGTAAAAATGTCTGTTAATCCATATTATCCACAGATTATATTCTCCATAGAGTTTCTAAAACTCTGTGTTCCCTCTTCTGCTTTTAGCCCTGCTCCTATTGCCTTTAATTACTCTCATGCTTGATTTTTATTTGGCTTTTGGCACACAAATCCATGTAGCTTCTAAAATGTTTTGAGCACTTCACATTAGGAACTTTTTACTCTCTTAGTATTTCTTTGAAGAACATCCATTAAATAGCTCAGAAAGCAAATTTGTGTGTAACTGTCTCCTGGGTGCCTTTTAGGAATTATTCCTGAGTTCCAGTAATGGTTATCTCCACAGAAATGTAGCAACACACCCTGGACTTGCTCTCGTTTTAAAGATGTGTGCCATATATCTTACAGATGTAAAACTATTAACTGTACAGCTTGATTGTTTCCCATACACATAAAGCTGTTCAACTATCATAGTTAGCGCATGCAAAACTGGCTGAAGATTTTGAAGAGAGTTGTACGTGTAATTTTCAAAACTAAGATACTTCATGTTCTGTTAGCTTATCTAAGCCCAGTTAGACCATATACAATAAGCAGGGAACATTCTTTTGTTCTTGTCTTTTGTGTGTGACTGTATTTGCATCTCTGTTGCTTGTTACTCTTGGAAGTCAAATTCAAGATAATAAGTACAGGTTACTTTTCTAAATTACTTGCTTCTGTTGAAAGCAGTTTAGGTGCTGTGGTTGAATCCCTGAGATATGAGTTAACAAGTCCATTATAGCAGGGAGTTGGAGTTCTTGTTTCCTCACAGCATATGCACAGTACTGTCTCCCTTTCTCCACAGATACCTTGGAAACTTCCATTGTGCACAAATGGCTTTAATTTGCACTGAGACAATCAGTGTGACCTCCTGTATCAGTATGCTTCAGGACAAATGTCATTGGTAGTAATGGACTTAGTTAACACTAATGGTATAAAAAAGGGGAAAAGTTGCTGCATTGTGTTAAACAAAGACCATTTATATGCAGAAGAGCTAAACATAAAAGTCTCTACCTCCTGTATATTTTTACAATGACATTTTCTTTACTGCTTTGCTGACATCTTGCAGCAGAATGCCGTCATTGCCTCTGGGCACATTGTGAGTGTTAAAGAGCGATTTTACAATGCATGTGGTAAAACACTGGCACAGATTGTCCAGAGAGGAGATGGGTGCCCCATCCCTGAAAGTGTTCAGGGTCAGGTTGAACAGGGTTTAGTCTTCTTGAAGATTTCCTAGCCCTTTGCCAGGGGTTTGGACAAGGTAGCCTTTAAAGGTCCCTTCCAATCCAAACCATTCTGTGATTCTCAAAAGTTTTCCAAAAAACATCCTTTTACGCTGAGTGTCTGCTAGGATTGCATGGTAACTTCTGTGTAGTACAGTTTGAAATAAAGAGGGAGAAATAAGAGTGATGGATTCTTTTAGTGGATTTTTGAACAAGCATGTTAAGACACGACATTGTTGCTGACTCCAGTCATCTTTTGCATTTTGTTCCTTGGCTGCTATGTGAAGAACCAGATGTTTAAAGTGTATTTGTAAGAGTGTAACTGCATAAGTATCAAACCACTGGTGTGTTTAGGTTATGAATGTTAAACTAGATGTTGACAAATTAGTCTGTCACAACTTTCTAATTAGTAGCAGTGATGGTTAGGGATATGATATTATATTTCTCTCCAAAACAAAGTTTCATCAGATCTGGTAGGCACAAAGTGATTTCCTTGGGGAAAGCTAAAGCAGAGCAATAGTGCAATTAAACGTATCTTCAGTCAATGACTTCAGTTTTGCTTGAGTGCTGGACAGGAGAAAGAGAGAAGGAAGAATGGAAAGGAAGGAGTTTGGGTGTGCGGGTACAGAGGAGTATGATACAAAGGGGGATGGTAGAAATACAAGATGGTTGCTGGCAGGCAAGGGTGGCAGGGGGTGGGAGGCTTATTTGTTTGGTTTGAGGGGGTTTTTCTTGGTTGGTTGTTTCGTTTTGGGTTTTTTTGAACCTGCTGCCAGTTGTGAACTGATAGTCTTGTCCTCATCCTGTGTCCTAATGAATTACTAATAAATTACAGTGTTCCATCAGAAACCAAATGTGTGACTAGTTCAGAGGAGAACCAGATCATTTATTGTACATGTTTCAGATATTTTATATATGTTTTTAAACAAACTTCCAAGTGCTAAGTGGAAGTTAGCTAAGGATTAGCGAGTGTCCTCAATAAAATGGAGAAAGTTCCATTACACTAGGAAACAAATGTTCTGGGAACACAAAAAGGATAATAGGAAGAATCCAGTCACATTAACACTAGTATATTCCTGAGGGCTGGGTTTCCAAATCACTGGGCTGAAATAGTATTTTGAGACTGCAACATTTAATATGTGGTCTATTTTTTCCTGACTATCTAATAACTTGTGTGAAGCTAAAATACAGATATAATTTGCATTTGCTCTCAGCATTGTCCTTTTATAATCTATTACCAGACAGCACTACTTGAACATTGAAGTTGCTTTAAGAGCACTGTGAGGCTCTAAAGCAGCAACTGAAGATGAGCAAGACTCTCCTTCAAAAAGAAGCATTGATCTGGATTTGTATAATTGAATTACATTTTTAAAGTTAGGTTTTGTCCTACTTTCTGAGCACTACTTTTGTATCTTAATGTATTTTTATCTGAAGCATTAAAACCTTTTTGCAGCAGCTGGTCAGATCTTAACTTGAAATTGAATTCTTAATGTGTTGATGTTCAAACCTGACCAGATGGTCACAGAATGTATATGAGCAAACTTCACACTGAGGACCTGATGTTCAGTACTTTGTATAAAGGAAAGACTTAGTAACTTACACTTTTTCAATGAGTGGAGATGGTGCCTGACAGTCCTCCCAAGACAGAGCCTGCAATCGCAGTGTTGCTGCCCTGAGGAGCACTGAAGTCCTGTACAACTTGTGGCTGATTGTTAAAGTGATGCTCTGATGCCTTCTTGTTCAAGCGAGGACAAGAGCCTCTTGTCAGAGAGAGAAACATTTGCCACTTAGAAATGGCCAGGAGGATTTATTTTAGAGTCCTTACAAGAGTACAAGCAGATCTCATTATATAGTTTGTGTTTCTTCAACCATTTCCAAGATCAGGGAGGATTTACAATTATTTTGGCTCAGTTAATATGAGAATAAAGTCACCACTAATTAGAGTTAAGGAAAAGCACCATGAGTGATAGGGAAGTTGTATGTACTTCCACTGTCGTTTTGTTTGTCTTCCTACCTTCTGATTCCCTGGGTAAACATCTCTAGGACTTGGGGTACAAACAGACAACTCCATCAACTCCACAAAAGTACTTTATTTTGCAGGTTATGTATATGCATACATACATAACATACATATGTATGTGTATATATATATATATAGTGTTGTAGGTGATTTTGGTTCAGCTTTTTCGGGTAGAGGATGAGGAATATACCTAGTACTCACAAAATTGTGTCACTATACACAGGGAAGGGAGGATAGGATAGGAGTAGACATTTAAAAGAACAGACCTCATCATGAAGAATAAAAAGATGTGGGAAAAGGTCCGTGTTACGAAAGCGTTTGCTAGTACCTACTTACAAGCCCTCAGATCCTTCAGTTTTGCTGGAAAAATGGCCTGGTACAATCTCACATAACTAAAATAATGAGGAAATGACTGTGTTTGCTATGTGTTTTTTCTCAGGAATGGGAAGCTGAAAATATTTGTGTTAAAATCAGCACATCTTGCAGTTAGATGTAGTGTGAGCAGTTCACTGAACAAGCAGGTTACATACTATGTACCACAACTGAGATGTCTAAAACTCATAGATTTGCTGCATCTTACTATGTTTATTTTTGCTGTAGTTCTTGTTCTCTTTCTTCATGTTACTACAGGATCTGGGTTCTGTTATCTCAGTTTCCAGAGTTCTTCAGGACAATTCTAACATGTACATGATGCAAAAGATAGCTAACCTCCTTATAAAAATGAACGTGACGTGCTATGAGTATGGAATATCTCTTTGTTGAATCATCTGCCTAGTTGTGACCCCTTGTGTCTGTTGCGACCCCTTCGCAAGTGGCTGTGACAAATCTTTTGAGTTCCCTGACTTTAGGGTGAGCATGGCACAAAATAAGAGAAAGGAGCGGGAATGATGGCGTGCTTGAAAAGAAAATTACTTTTATGAGAAATAAAAGTAGGACGATGCCTAGAAACTGAACACAGTATAGGAACAACCTCGAAAAGACCAGAAACAAGGGAGAAGTAACAATATATAGTCTTGGGGTAGAACGTTCTAGAAACAATACCATATATGGAACACAAGTAACCAGTAGGGGAGTAGAACTTTGATTAATTAACATAACAAGTTCAAAGGCTCTTGGGAGGAGATCTCAGGCTCGCCCTGACTTAGATGAATGTTTCCCAGGGCTTGAGGCTAAGGCTTGGATTGTTAAGAGTGAAATTTGCCTGACCCTGCATCCTAGTCAGGGAGACTCCCACACCAGTCCAAACCTCTTTAGGAATGTATTCACTGGGTGAACAGGGTGAGAAACAGAGAAGGCCTTGTCACTCTGCACGCTGTTCAGCAATAGCTAAAACATTAGTTTGTTATCAGCACTGTTTTGGGCACAAAACTAAAACATTGCACCATAGCTGCTTATAAAGAAAATTTATTCCATCCCAGCCAGATCTAGGACAGGCCTTTAATTATAAATCTTAGATATGTAATCTTCACTATTTATATTGTTGCAAATGTTGGAGTTTTGACAACAGCGACAACTGGTCATTGAAACAGTTTTAAGTAAATGCTGTAGGTAGACTTGAGAGTCTACATCTGATACCTAGGACAGAAAAGAGCTGCTGCTGCAGTTGGGTCTTGCCACATCTTCTGAACTGATCATTATTTCAGGCTGTACTTTCGGGAGTTGGTGTCTTATTCATAGAATCATGAAATTGTTTGACTGAGAGGGGACCTTTGAGATCATCTATTCCAGACCCCTGACATGGGGTGGGCTAGGCCAGGCTCTTCAAAGCTGCATCTAACCTGGCCTTGAACACTTCCAGGGATGGGGCAACCCACTGCTCTGGTCAACTTCTGCCATGGCCTCACCACCCTCAAAACCAAGAATTCCTTCCCAATGTCCCATCCATGCCTGCCCTCTGGCAGTGGGAAGCCATTCACTGTGTCCTGTCCCTCCATACCTTGTCCCAAATCTCTCTCCAGCTCTCCTGGAGCCCTTTTAGGCACTGGAAGGGGCTCTGAGGTCTCCCTGAAGCCTTCCCTTCTCCAGAACATCCCCAGCTCTCCCAGCCTGGGTCCAGAGCAGAGGGGCTCCAGCCCTTGGAGCATCTCCGTGGTCTCCTCTGGACTGGCTCCAGCATACTCCAAGTCTCATATCTGTTCTGCTTTAGTCCAGCTTCTTTCCCTTGCTGTGGTTACATACACATATGTGCACCAGTCTAGCTGTGTCATTTGAGGTTGGCGTTTCGGTTTGTTGGTTTGGGTTTTTTTCTTTAAACACATCCAATATTATTTCATTTGATTCTTTGACCAATTGCTGTGTAGGAGGGAATCTGCGTAATATATCTGAAGTCTTTCTTTGGAGCATGATGGAAATAATAACAAATTCTATTGTACTCCCTGCGCAGATATGGAAACTTTGTATACTGTTTTGGTTTTGTTTAAAACTACAAAGCAGGCCAGTCAACAGCAATTACTCCCTTCACTTCTGATATTTTGTGTAGCCTAAAATTCTTGTGAAATTTTTGTTACATTTTCAGGTGTACTGTGAGTATGGGATGGTACATGTCCTTTCAGAGAAGGGAAGCAGCAAAGGAAAAGACTACTGTATTCTCTTCAACTCTCAGTGGGCCCATTTGCCACATGATCTGGGTAAAGCTGTAAGTACCTAGCTAACTGATGACAAAAATGTATAAAAAATGCCTTTGTTACAACGAAACTTCTGATTTCTTACTTACATTAGTAGACTTTGAAGCAACTCTTTTGTTTGCTCTGCTTAGAAAATGTTTTTTTTATCTCTTAAGATCACTAGGCAGTGCTAGGATGGCAATGTTCATTTCCAGGCAGAGATAACGGCTATTGCGGTTCAGAAAAAAAATACTCCTTTTCAATGATGTGATCAGTGAAATTAAAATGGCACATATCTGGGCTTGCAAAGGAGTTTTTGTACATCAGCATGATACAAGAAGATATCGCATGGCTTTTCTTATATAGTGAGCTGTGGCCTTTAGTGCTTTCCCAGTGTCAAGTGTAAGATTAAGTAGTCGTAAACTGTCAAGCTTTTGCTGCATTATCCAGAACTGTATGAGCTGAAAAATTAGTAAATTCTTCACTCTTTTCTGTGAGAAAGTTACTGGTACTGAATGATGAAATCAGCAAATGCACTTTGAATGAGCTACTAATAGGGGAAGATGTAGTTGACTGATACTTTGGTTCATTTTATTCACCAAGTTGAGTGTACCACAGAATTAGTAGTGTTCCTTACCAACGTATAGACAAGTCTCAGTTATTTCTAGTGGGCTTATTGTAACTGTAGATTAGTCCCTAGATGCACCAATAGTTGTTTTTGGCTTGTAAAGACTCAGCTGATAAACTCTTGCACTTGCCCTGACTGTGTAATGTGAATCAGCTCGTGCATGACTGACAGTGGTACTTATGAGAGTTGGGGACTGTACTGCAGACACCTTGTTTAAATCAGTCTCATAAAAATTCACTAGAGTCATATCTCAGTAGTTCTGCAGGAGCCGGTATAGTCCAGAATAGCTTGGGTAGTGTATGCTATATCCCTTGCCTGTCCCTGTCTCTTTCCTTTGTTCTTTCCTACTTTTCCCTTCATTCACATTCTTGCTCCTCCTCGAGTACTCCAGCAGTACAAGTCACTAACTGAGGCAATGTGCACCACTGTGAGCTCACTCTCACTGTGTTGTGCTCTGAAACTTGGACAACCAGGAAGTGTGGGTAGGAGCCTTTCACTGTCTCTAGAAGTCAGGCTGGAGACAGCAGTTTTCTGAAAAAGGTTGAAGCTACTGACAACCTGACATTTCTCTTTCCCTCCTAAAACAGTAGAGTCCATTACACTGGTATTGTATATCATGTACCTGTGGATTTCTAATACAAACTGTTCCATGTGTAATTTTTTCAGGTTAAAACTTTACCTTTGGAATAAATGGGCAGGAGTCAATGTTATCTCCTTTATTGCCTTTATTAAGCAATTCTTTTAAGTGTAGCTCAAGGGGTGGCCTGTGCCGCTGCTATTCCCAGTTTGACCACACCACAGAGGAGGAGGTGCAATCCACTTTGCCTGCTGACGCCGCAGAGTGGGAATTCTTGCCTTGCGGGGGTTCCAAAGAACTCGGTTGGCTCGTGTTGGTCTATGGGTGTCTCTCTGCTCGGGCACCTTTAGTTAGGAGTAGGTGATGGCAGAATTGCGGCTCACTGATGTGGTTGCAGGCACTACTCATCCTGGGGAGTCCATGGTGGGCTTTGGTTTTGCTCCAGCTCGTTGTCTTGATGGTGTAATTAATGCTGGTTGTGGAAGTTTTGGGAGCATTGCACTCTGGGATGGTTGTTGTTACTTTGAATGTTGGGCGGTGTCCAAGGTCGAGTGACACATGGGGAGTAGCAGGGGCGGAGGGTGGAGAATAGGTGGAGCCGAGGGACTTGACAGACAGTAACGAAGTAACAAAGCATGGGTAGTGGCACTGGATACAGCAGGAACCAAGCAGCAGGGCATGAGTGGTGACACCGGGGATAGCAGCAGCCTGGAACGCGACGGAAATGGTAAGGGGAGTTCTTTGGGGAAACAGGGGTACATAACAGGTGGGATTAACTTCTTAACATAACAACTCTTAAACATTACAGCTGTGGTACATTACAACTTCTGAACATTATAACTTCTCATGATTAGAAACTCGTAACTGTATAACTGTTAACATCCCATGGTTGTCAGGTTGCTCAACTTGGGTTTACCACACCTTGACTCTTCTCAAATCTAGCAGCTCGCCTCAGCAAGGGCTGAAACACGGTCCTCTTAGCACAGCTTGGTTGTTTGGTAGATAATTGCAGTTTTCAGGTAATTTGCAAATAGAACTGGGCAAGGATGCTGGTGGTTGTTTAGATTTTGCAAGGTACAATTTGTGCCAGTGTTATTTCTAAAACCTTGATGTCGCAGTGTGCCACAACCCCGTTGGCCTGGCTAGCCCCGGCAACACCAACAACACTGGAGGTATGGCTTAGTCTATGGGTAGACCTCACCTTCGCTTGTGAGTCCTTGGACTTGCTCTCTCAGTGGCCAGTAGCAATAGACAGGAAAGAAAGAGGAGACTCTTTGAGGGATCAACAACCTGGATTTGCTCAGGAAGTGTCTGCCCCAAAGAGCAGGGAAAACGCCCATGCAGCAGCTTATAAAGAGAGGAGGGGTGAGAGGCAGGGTCTGGGAAAGGACCAATGAGGAACAACAGGGCCATGGCTCTTGGGTTACAAGCATCTCAGAGATCCACTCAATGAAGGGAGGAGGGACCCCCCAGGATCCTGACCAATCCCACGATGCCCTCCCTGGAACCTTCCAGATGCAGGGGAGAGGCCTTGTGGTGATGGACAGGTCCTGGAGGCAGGGATACAAATGATAGACGAGGAGCTCTGAGGGGAGAACCGGAGTAAACAACTTTGAGTGATAGGAGAAACTAATTGAGAGGCGGGAAAACACAGAGGGGTGTATGGGGCAAACCATTGGGGAATAACGGGGGTACAGAGAACTTGAGTAAGACAAAACCATATATAACTTCAACATAGAACTTAAAACATGCATAGCCACACCCAAGTATGTTTGGGATGTTCCTGTTGAAACACCAGATTAGATGCCTTTGGGTCTGAGGAGGCCAAAACTAAGGAATTGGGACAGGATTGCAGCATCTCTGGATTATAAGTGGTGAGAGAAGTAGCTTAGAATCTAGTATTCAAGTACTTGGATCCAAAATCTCAGGATACAGTAGGTTTCAACATGGAAGTTTATTGCCTATGCTTCTGTACTTTTCCCCAGCCTGTGTTTTGGTTTCTAGCTCTTCTTACTCTCCATCATCCCAGTCTGCCACTCTGCCACCCCAGCAAAGATAATACCTTGCTGTACTCCTCCCACATCCTGGCTGTGTGCATCAGAGCAGCAGTGATGCTAAAGAAAATAAATGCGAGTGAAGGTCATATCTCTGGTTTTATTACCAGCAGAATTCTGTACAATAAGGTGAAACAAGGCAGGACCCTACGTAGTAGAGAAGGTAGCACTGTTTCAGCTTTCTTGTTGCTCTAAGAATACCATTCCATTACTGGAAAGTTTTAAATTACTCTTTAAAAACTCTTGTTTCTGCTCTTGACTTTTTTTTTATTTTATAAAAATATATACATATTACATATATGTATTTAACTAATTTCTTTTTTTCAGTCACTGTTGCAACTGCAGGATCAGACAGCATCAGTTCTGTGTTCTCCTTCTGATGTACCTGATGGGGGATTTAATAATCAAATCCCCATGGTGATGCGAGGAAATTGCACCTTCTATGAGAAAGTGAGGCTTGCTCAGATAAATGGGGCTCGTGGGCTGCTGATTGTTAGTAGAGAGAGACTGGTAAGTTGCTTTTTATCTTCCTATGCTGATGATACTCTTCTGATGCTAGATATTGTCCTCAGCGCACATTGCTGGTATTTGACATTCCTCTTTAAAGTAAATAATGCATGCATGTTTCTGTATATACATACGTTGCATAGTTATGTGTGGAAACCATATATCTGATGGAAGAATGAATGAAACAAGAAGCACTCATTTAAGTAGGAAAAGTTGGCACAGAGCTCATGACATTCAAGTTAAGTGCTCAGAATTACCCTTCTCCCAAATGAAATACTGGAGTCAAACAAAGAATGAGATTGGTTTGCAGCTCCATCATACTACCACACTGAATCTATTGCTTTAAGATTCAGCTGGAGCATCAACAGCCTGTATTTTGTGTTTTGAAAATAAAATTAGTGGCTTTGAGTCCTGGTCAATACTAGAGGCACACATCAGTCATAGAGCTGTGACCCTGATGTGCGGAAGATACTGCTTGAAATTTGGTTGCTGCATTTTGCTGTTACAGTCTTATATTACTTCAGTTTTGCTGGGAACAGACATATATTTTGACTTTTGAGTGTTTGCTGTCATTAAGTTCCTTTCTAGAATATTTTTAAAATTAGCATGAACAGACCTTGCAACTTTAACCTTTTTGAAGGAGTAGAAGTATTTGCAGAAATAAACATATTCTTACCTGGTCTGAACTGTCTTTCAGGTTCCTCCTGGAGGTAATAGGAGTCAGTATGAAGAGATTGATATTCCTGTGGCTCTGCTTAGCTATACTGATATGTTAGATATTGGCAAGGTAAACTCGATACTAAAAGCTCTTATGTTTCTCATTAAATGAGTCACTCCTCAACAGTATTAAGTCAACCTTAAGAGCTTTGAATTTGTAGAGAATGTATTCATGAAGATTGCATTATTACGTTTTGGAAAAAGAAAAATCAACTCTCTTGAGAAGTTATTTGTAATCTGTGGAATAAAATCAAAATACAGCCTGGTGCTGAAAATACGTATCACTAATAAAAAAGGCAATAGATGACTCTTACATGTTTATAGTAAAACCTGATTCTGAGGTTGCTTAGTGAAAATTAAATAAGCAAACGTTTGCTAAGTTGGCTTTTTGGATGTCCTTCCTAACTTGTATTTACCTCCACAGAGTTTTGGCAGCTCAGTGAAAGGAGCGATGTACGCACCAAATGAGCCTGTGCTGGACTACAACATGGTGATTATCTTTGTCATGGCCGTGGGGACTGTTGCAATTGGAGGCTACTGGGCAGGAAGCAGAGATGTGAAGAAGTGAGTAATTGAATGCCATATACCAGTTTTCCTGTATTTTTCACAGAAAAAAAAAAAGTAGATAGTGTTTATGTAAGCATCACCTGGAAGCTCTGCTAGTGAGATTAAGAGGTTCTGTAGTCAGAATGGGAAAATGCTGATGTAATGTTTGAAAGGCCCTGAGCCTTGCATTGGTTTGGTCACTGTAGGAAATCATTAGAGTATAAATTGCATGTAGATCATTTTAAGATTTTGCGGTGTCAAAAGACCAAACATTTGTAAAGCTCAGAAAGAAAATTATTAAGTCCTAGGCTTCCTGTTTGGGCTTTTGCAAAAATTCACCACAAAAATACTTTGTAAAAAAATAATAAAATTTTCTTTTACTGGTGTAGGGCAGATCAGATTGATTGAATAGCTAATGTATGCTATGTTTGTTATCAATTTTTAAATGAAATTTTATGGTTACTTTTGTCAGCAAGTGGAATTGGGAGAAGGGGGTAATTTCTAACATTTATTTTGTGTACACAACCTGATTTAAGGATTTCTTCTGAAGTTAACAAATTATTCTGTGGTAGTTTTCAGGATTCAGTTGAGTTTTTATGAGATGAAATAGTACTCTAGATAAGTTAACGCAGCAGTTACTGGTTTATGCATTGCATTACAGCTGATGTTCATACATCCGTGGAAAATGTGTTCCTCTGACTTGAGTGGGAATCAAAGCAAGCATTGGTGTTGTGACATGTTTTCAACCCCTTGTGTTCTTTGCTGAAGATTCAGGATCCTTGGGTATTTTGTTGCAGAAGGAATGAACTGATGGTAGCCATGTTACTCTTTCAGGAGGTACATGAAGCACAAGCGTGATGATGGGGCGGAGAAACATGATGATGAAACAGTGGATGTGACTCCCATAATGATCTGTGTGTTTGTAGTGATGTGCTGCTCAATGCTCGTCCTCCTTTATTTCTTCTATGACCACTTAGGTACTCTTAAGCTTGTGTCTTCATCCCAATATTCTTTTAAAATACTGTAAGAAGACTCACTGAGTAGATTTCTAATCCTTCTTTTAGTGAGGTTGGTAATAAAGCTTCTTTCAAATATTAAAGCCTATTGAGTAGATACAGACTTAGTATTTTCCACCTTTTATTTTTGTTAAAGGTGTTCTCACACCTGTTCTTTTCTCTATTATTGTTCAATTTGAAGTCAAGATCAAGGATATATTTTTTAATCTTTATAAAGGATAAAATTCTATATTGATCATTTGTCAGATTGAGAAAAAAACCATGACAGCCTAATGCTTCTTCATATTTCTGAGGAAGTAGTGAAACATGCGTCCCATCTGTATTAATTCATTTTGCTACTTAGTGATTTTAATATTCCCTTATAGTGCTCCTATATACTTATAAAGAGAAGATAAATGCTTCACCATAGGTTGCCTTTGAGGCTTTTGTCTTACTTTAAGAAAATTAGGATAGAGGTTTTGATTTGTTTGAGTAGGTATTGCATAAAGTACACCAGAGTAAAAGGAGCTAGAATTATATGCTTAAAGAGCACGAATCTAATCAATAATTTGAAGTCTCTGAATTTACTTTTCACTGCTGAAATGTAAGCCTTATTTCTCATTTAGTCTTATTGACTGTCTGTTCTTTATTCAGCCAGGATATGGAAAAAGCATCTCTTGCCTTATCCTACTTAATACTTTTTTCCCCTCAGTCTTTGTTATAATAGGAATATTCTGCCTGGCTGCCTCAATTGGTCTTTACAGTTGTCTGTCTCCTTTTGTGAGAAGATTCCCCTTGGGAAAGTGTAGGTATGTGGCAACTTTCAAAATTTTAATAGGGAAACTTAGTTTATTATACTGTTGGCTAGGTGTGGGGTTTAAAAGGTGGCTTCATGCTTCAAAATGTTTATAAGAAAGAGGCTATCTACATAGACAACTGTAGCTTTGGTGTGTTTCTTTTTCAGAATCCCAGACAACAACTTGCCTTATTTTCACAAGCGTCCCCAGGTCCGGATGTTGCTCTTGGCAGTATTTTGTATCTCTGTCAGCGTAGTCTGGGGAATCTTCAGAAATGAAGATCAGTAAGTGTACATTTTCATTTCAGTGCTAAAAATTGTAATACAATTTATAGTATAGGTGACTGACATCCACAGAAGTCTACATGTATCCAGAAATTAGGAATGACAGGAAAAAAGAGTAGAGACAGGCAGAAATTCTTAGTTGTTCCTTATGTACTTCATAATTTTCTTGTTCATTTAAATTACAGACTATCTCTTGTTAGGCTGGAATTTCTCTGAGTCTCAGTCAGTATTCTGATCTCTTTGACTTAAGACAGCTTTTCAGAAGTGATATGAAAAGTTGGACAGAAGTTGTCTAACTTATTTATTTATGAGAATAAGAACTGGTGAGATTGTCAGATCTTTAGTTTTTCTCAGCTTTCTTGTATGAGTCAGTAATTCTCTATACCCAGTGTTACTGTAGTACGTAACTGTAGCATGTTCTTACTACTTTTGTTAGAGGTGGATCTTTTATGGAGTGTTGTGTTTTCGTTTTTGTTCGGGGATATTGATTACACTCCCAGATATTCCAGTTCCCCCATGTATACAGGTTCTGTTCATCTTTTTGGTTCGTCTGTTGGGGGTTTAGTATTGGAACTGAAATGCTGGCTTGTGTTTCTGATGATGATACCAAAGATGTCTGACTTGTGCTTTGAATGCATGTTACTGCTTTGTGGGATCTGTGTTCTGTGCGGATCATCCAGTGACAGAACTCAAATCCAGGAATCATCAACTCTGAAAGACCTTTTAGAGAGAGAAGTGTCAGACTGAGGTGCAACAGTACTGTAGAGGTGTTCCAAGCTGCAATATTTAGAACTAGGATCCATTTTCTGCCTCAGAGCTGGAGCTGGCGTGAGTGTCTGCTGCACAAAGCTCCATCAGCAAGTACACAGGTATTGATGCAACAATCTCTCATTATACCGAGACCATAGCAATTTTTGGGAAACCTTTGTGTTGTTTATCTCATATCCTACTTCACTTTGACCCTAGCAGTTGAGAGTAAAGCAAAGAGCACTTCTATAGTCAACTTGCAAAACACAATTGAAAAACAGGCCCAGCTGTAAATTTGCCTCAGCACACAAGGGTGCACCCCTGTAATACACAGGACAAAGGACCTCAGCACTTCCCATTTTGGTATCCACTTACCTCATTCAACCAATTTTCAGTCTACCTCACTGCTCATTCAGCTTGCACTGCATCAGTTTCTCTGTAAGGATTTTATGGAAGATTGTCAGTGGAAAGCCTTACTGAAGTCTAGATAGATACTATTGCACAGTTTTTCCCTCACCTCCCAGGCAGTTCTTTGTGGAAGGTTATCAGGTTGATAAAGAACAACTTCCCATTTGCAAATTCATGCTGACAACAATGTCAATTTTAAGCAAGTACTTTGAATAAAGGGGGTTTTTTTTTGCCCCAGGCAGGTTCTTAGTGAGGACAAGGCTTGGTCTGCTTTTACTACTAGCTCCTGCAAAAATGTTACTCTCTTCTTTTTAAGGTGGGCCTGGGTTCTGCAAGATGCTTTAGGAATTGCTTTTTGTCTTTACATGTTGAAAACAATTCGCCTGCCTACATTTAAGGTATGAAAGTTTAACAGAATTTAAAGACTTTAAGAAGAAAGTTAAAGAGAAGAAGTTTGAATGTATGTGTTTGAACAGAGGAGTCACTTATAATGGAGTATATTGCCTTGGAAATGCACTTCCATTCATATGTAGTGTGGAAAAAAGGGATGCAATGAGTATAATGAAGACTAATAAGTGGCATGTGATTGTTCTGTAGGTTCTGTAGAGTGTTGACTAGTAAATCACACACAACCCATTTATTCATGTATTTGGTTATTTTGTTGGGGAGTTTTTTGTTTGTTTTGTTTTGACTGGTTTGGTTTTGTTTTCAAATTGACATACAGCTAATGCATCAGTCTAGTGCTTTTTTCAAATCTTTTTGAGCTTAGTCAGTATCCTAAGACAAAAATCAGTATTAGTCATTTTAGTTGCCCCTTAAGCAGCTCTTCAAACACTTGTTTCAAATTGTCTTCACCTATAAGTTTGTATAGACTGATGGTAAATTCATGTGTAGTGTTTCAAGCTGTGCCTGTCATCCTCCAGTGCAGAGCTTCTTCATATTTCCCAGCAAATTGAAATGACATCATTTCCAGATTTTACACGATAAAGAATTTTGGGCACTAACATGTAATTTTGTGTTTAAGAATTACTTTTTTTTATATGGTGCATGCAAGACCCTGTTCTTCCATCTAAAATATTAGGAATTAAGAAAAATATGTTAATTACTTGTTTTAGTCTTTGTTAGCTTTTTATTTGAATGGCCTCCTAATTATTAATTCTTTGCTGTTTGCTAATGCATAGTGTGCAAATACCAAATATTTTATCTCTTCCTTCAGGGTTGTACCTTACTCCTCCTGGTTCTTTTTGTGTATGATGTATTCTTTGTATTTATCACACCTTTTCTAACAAAGGTAAGTAAGGTGCTTCTCTATTGCCTGCTGCCCACAGAGAAAAGTTTAATGACTTGTTTCGCTATGTGTTCCTAAATGATCCTAGAGCTGCTGAGTGAGGTGCTGATTTACAATTTTCCCATTTTTTTCTTTAGACTGGGGAGAGTATAATGGTAGAGGTGGCTGCAGGCCCATCTGATTCTGCTACTCATGAAAAGGTACTGCATATTATCTGAAAATCTGGCACTAACTTTCAACTATTACACTTCTAACTTCTCTAAAATTCAAGACCACAAATCTAAAATGAAGATGGCAGTCTGAAAAGAACTTAGTGTGGGAGTGAGTGCTCCTGAGTGTTTATTCTGGACAAGCAAAGCAGACTTGTGGTTCATCACACCAGCTTTGGTTTTCCTTTTTTTGACATGGTTTCAATATAAGAAAGCTGGTTAGCTCAGCTTCACAAAAACATGACCACATCTGTAAATATTAACTTGCTGCTAATTAAGCATAAGCATCTTTTCCAAAAGAGATAAAGCATAATCAGTCTGTCTCTTCCCCCTCCTTCCCTTTTCTGACATTTGCTTTATGAAAAGCTGAGGCTATAGGTAAAGGACAGAAACACAAATTGGAGACAGAAGAGAACAGAAGTCAGTGTTCAGTGGGTTTACATCGTTGGACAGCAGCCAATTGCATGAACACCTTACAAGATATGGCTGACTCAGGGAAGAAAGTATGTGAGATGTAGGAGTGACATATAGTGAGCAAAACAAAAAAATTAATCTGTAGGAAAACTTGATTTAGAAAGGCCCTGAGCCTTTCAGGTTTTGTTAATTTAAGGATTAATTGGATCTATTTCAACAATGAATGTAATAGTGTCACATGTGAAAATGGCAAAGAAAATAGTTTTTTGCAGGATCAAACTCCATAGAGTCTATACTAATTTCTTTGACTTCTTTTGTTTTTCGCTCCTGTACCCCTTTAGTATCCCTTTGGATTCAACTTTATGCACAGAATGAATTGTATAAAACAGTAATGACAGCATAAGTATATAAAATTATTTTGGCACTAATAAAAAAGAAAATAAACTATAATAAAGAGAATATAGGCTTGCAATGGACCGTGGCATACTGTGCCTCACATTGCAAATTATATAATAAATAGGAGCACTGGGGGTGGGAAAGGGTCTTTAAAGTGATTTGAAAAATGACTTTTAAAAATTATTCATGTCGTGGGTTTTTTGGGACTTTTATTGCACCCAGATGAATGAACTTTATAAACTATTATTTCTTACGCATGTAGCAGCTTACCTAAATTTTGTACATACCTGCAGCTAAAGCAGGGTTGATACCCAATTGTATGTGAGGACTTTGAAATTAACATAGTATTTAGAAAGTATTTCATTGCTCCCATCTTAAATGCATTTTATTAGTTGTCAGTAGTATTGTATGTCATGAAAAGATATATTTGCTGTTTTTAAAGCCTGCAGTTTGAGTACAACAGGAACGAGTTCTGGTAGGTAGTGTCATTATGCTTTTCATCATATGTATGTCTCTCTCATTCAAAGCTCCCAATGGTCCTGAAAGTTCCACGACTGAATTCCTCACCATTGGCTCTATGTGACAGGCCTTTTTCTCTCCTAGGATTTGGAGACATTTTAGTTCCAGGTATTGTTTTCAGCATGTTAAGAATTTTACGTGTTGCATTGTCATATTAGTTTATTCCTCTTGTACTCTTGCTTCAAGTGGTAGACTTGATTTGACTACTATAAACCTGATAAATTTTCAGGTATATGGGGTTTTTTTGTGCACTGTTCACCTTTTCAACGAGAAAAATGCACATTAATCTTATGGTTCAGTTTTACATGTAGTGATGTCAAGAAATGTAGAGAAATTGCAGGAGGTGATTTAACAACTGATTCTATACTATAAAGCATCTTTAATAGTATGGTGGAAATTATTTGTCCATTTGCACACAGTTTAAGTACAGAAGCCTGACAACTCAAAACTTCCTAACTGTTAGTCACACTACATCCAGGATATCTACCACACCTTCTCTCAAATTTGATTTTAGATGGTATGTAGAACTATACCTGGCATCACTGCAGATGGAAAAATTATGCACCCTCTGGCTTTCAGATTTCTTCTGAGAAATCATTTGTTTACTTGTATTTTGGGAAATATGAGCTCTGTCAACCCCATTGCTCTCCCCTCCTTTCCAAAACCTGCATCAGGCATAGTCATTAACCATAAAATTCTACTGTCTTCAATATCAGCTTGAAGGGTTGAACTTGCTCTTGTTGTGAACACTGTATTTTTACAAATGTTTAATGGGGGTGTGATGGCATTTTTATCTGTGATCTGCACATTTGTAGCTGTTTATTTCACTTTTGCAGTACTTCCAATACATGGAGCTTGTACCATCACATAACTGTTTTGTAAATTCTGCCGCCTTCTGAATATGTTGTCATGGTGCTTCAACACAGGGTGCCAAGGAAGTTTTTTGGGGGAAAAGAATTCTTGAAAGTTTCTAGCTGGTTTGATGGGTTTCTTTTTATGATGAAGTGTGTGACTAGGTCAAAAGCATGTGGTAACTGTTCTTTCTTTTCGTAGGCTTACTGGTAGCCTATTGCCATAGATTTGATATTCAGGTGCAGTCATCCAGAGTCTATTTTGTAGCCTGCACAATAGGTATGTATCACAATGCCGCCTGAACACAAGACCTACAGGAGTTGCTCGCTCTAAAAGCATGTAATTAGTCTTGCATGGCATAGTTTGGGGGTTCTGTCCTGTTTCTCTTTTTATTATTAAATACAAATATTTAGCAAAGTGCTTTCATGGCTAGGTCTTCCATCACCATACTAGTTGATGTTACTTTTCTGAGCTGTTTTGTCTCTTGTACATAAGGCAAGCTTCTTGTTACCATGGCTGCCAAGGATCTCATTCTACCCCTTGTAGTTACACTATCTTTACATGTGCTCAGCTACTCATTCTGGTTTCTTGATTTATCAGTCTTTGAGTTGATTGTGCATGAGAATTCAGGTTCAGGGATATCATCCTTAGACTTTGTTCTTAATTTCTTGTGTATTCTAAAAATCCATACACCTGTGATGCAGGGAATTTTATTATGATGACTGTAATACTTCTAGATAAGTTTTCATCTTTAGTTTGTAAAATCCAGAGAGTTGCATGCCATGAACGTAAATAATGCTGATGAATAGGATCTGACAGATTCCTATTGTCTTTCTTACTATGTACTTTTGCTAGCAAAGACTTCTAATGCTTGCAGTAAATTTCATGAGAAGTTGTCATGAACAACTTATTTAGAAATTCTTTTGAAACATTACCTAGGTTCATGGACATTTCTAGCAGGGGTAGAGCGATGCTTTTATTAATGTTCCAAATCATTGCCTCTCATATATAGTAACGCAAAATTGTTGTCTTATCTGGTACTTTAAAAATGTGTTTCCAGAAATAGAAAAATGTTGTATTGATAAAGAGTCAGCAGTGTGCTATTTCAGCACTGAGAATGAGCCATGTACAGGGCTGAGTTGACAAGATGGAGTCAGCAGTTATGAGAGGAGTTATTATTCCTCTCAATTTGTCACTTAAGACTGAGTTAACCAGGATCCCTGATGCCATTCAGACATTGACATACTGGAGTAAATCCAGTGGAGACCTTCAGGATGGCAGAAGACTGGAGCACAGGGTTGTAAAAAGAAAAGGCAAAGAGGAGATTCTGTTGCTGTCCACAGCTACCTAATGGGAGACTGCACAGAGGATAGAGACATTTTTTACAGGTGTTCACATAAAATGTGAAGCAATGGACTTAAATCAATAAGAAACAAGAAATATTTTAACTAGATATAAGGAACTCTCAATAATAACAGAATTTGCCCCCCGGCTCCTCAAAAAAGGCATTTTCAAGAACTGTAAAGAGTTACTGATTTTTCTAATCACAGCCCTCTGAGATCATTAAGTCCGGCCAGTCCTTCTGCACTGCCAGGCCCACCTCCAACCATTTTCCTATCCATACATCTTTTAAATCCCTGAAGGGATGGGTACTCCACTGCTGCTCTGGGCAACTGTGCCAGGACTGGAAAACCGTTTTGTGGAGGAAGTGCCGCCTAATGTCCAACCTAAACCTCCCCTGGCAGAACTTGAGGCCATTTCATCTTGTCCTGTCCCTTGTTCCCTGGGAGCCCACCTGGCTGTACCCTCCTGTCAGGGAGTTGTAGAGAGTGAAAAGGTCTTTTCTCCAGGCTGAGCCCCTCCAGCTCCCTCAGCTGCTTCTTTCAGACTCTTCCCCAGCTTTGTTCCCTTTTCTGTACAGCCCCTCAATGTCTTTCTTGACCTTCTGAAGAAAAATCTGGCATCTGGATCTGAAGAAAAAGTTGGATTAACTTCATTGTCTTGAAAATGTAATTGAAAATAATTACATTATGAGATCCAAGCTGCTTCTGTTCTACTAAATAAATATTGCCGCATTTATGCAGAAAGTAAAAAAACCCTAACTCATAACCTAGTGCAGGCTGGAGTTTTTTTTAGCTGTGTGGCAGGATAGTAAGAAACAGCCAAAGCCAACCCAAACAAGAAACACATTATAATGGTCAAAATATTTGTCTGTATCTGCTGAATTCATAAATATAATATGAGGCACAGTTTTAATTTTTTTTTTGTTTGCTTAAGGTAATTAATTAATTGCACAATATGGACTAGGCCAGTCACACTACTTTCACATGTTATTATCAGTAGAAAAACTGTAGTATTCCAGGTTTACATGGTGTAAATAATATTTCTCTAAAGAGGCCTGAAGAACTTCTGGAGATGTTTTACATATTGCTTGAAAAATGTTCCAGTGAGAATATTCCTTTAGCCAGTTATTTAGTTGTGCTTGAGCAAAGCTATATCTGAATAACTGGTTTTTGCTGGTTTGTTTTTTGTTTGTTTCGTTTGTTTGTTTTTTCTTCTAGCATATGGCATAGGCCTTCTTGTGACCTTTGTTGCCTTGGCACTGATGCAGATGGGCCAGCCTGCTCTCCTCTACCTGGTGCCCTGTACTCTTCTCACCAGTTTCGTGATGGCCCTTTGGAGAAGGGAGCTTGGCATGTTCTGGACGGGCAGCGGCTTTGCGGTGAATACCAGTTTGATATGAGTGTCTTCAGGAAATACTAATATTATAAAACCTTACTAGAATTAAAGTTGAGTAAAATACTGCAGTATTATCACACAAACACAAAGATTTTGGTTTTGCTTGATTGTTTGCTTTTTAACGTACTTTTGTTTGTTTGTTTGTTTTTTGCCTCAGTAAGGTTTTCTGGGTTTTGCAGTGTTTATAGCCACTTAAATCAGAGTAGTGAAAAGTAAAGTAGACCTTGCCTATCCTTGATTTGGCCAAAATGTTACTTGTTTGATCTCTCTTCGAAGTATCAGTAGTAGTGAAAGGTTACAATATTATATAAAATACGGGATTTAGTACTATATAAAATATACCTTTAAAATATTTTCTTCAATTTTTTTTCATAGCTTACTGTTTATGAAGGTGGAAATGTAGTTCAATATAGTAAATTATCACTTTGTTTCACTGTGCTGCAGGTGAGATTAACTTGATTCAAAAAGGAATAATTTCTATTATGATGCATGATTTTAGTTTTTGAATATTTGCTAGAAGGCCCAATCTGTCAAGCTAGAGTTTCCCCCAGTGAGCTTTATTATTCAACTGTTTGTGATAAACTTCACAAGCTTCCACTAGAGAAATGAATTTAATTGTTAGAGAAATATTTGAGATCATCTGAAATGTTCTATAAAGTTGCCAGTTCTTACACACTGGTAGTAAGGTGGGCAGAACCGGATAGTGGCCAAGGACCAAGTGCCTGTTGCTGCCTTATCAACAGAGCACGTCTGAAACTGGTGACGAACAATCACTCAGAAAGCAAACACTTTTTGAGAAGGAAAAATTGCCCTGGTGTCCTATAAAACACAAAGAAAGGATAACTGTATGCATCTGTCCACTGCTGGAGAATCATAACAGAGTTGATGGACCTTTAATCTTCATCCTGTATGACCATTACCTTGGATAACTGGACACAATAGTTCTTGCTTTCTATCATTTTGACTGTAATCTTCCATTTACAGAAAGACCTACCTCAGCCTCCTGTGGTGATAGCTCCTGTCAACTGCCCTCAGCTTCCCAAAGACAGCAGTGTACCAGCCTCTCAACAAGACACAGAGCAAATGACCAATCCTACCCTCCACATGAAGGAGCTGCACAGCTCCGGCTCAGCTGAAGAGGAGTTGGCTGATACCAATGCAAAGACAGACCAGTCAGAAATCTCTATTGCCCACAGTGAGGAGCCAACTGCTCAGAATAAGGATGACCTTGAAAGCAAATGCCTCAATGCAGAACAAAACCAGTTGGAATAAGTAATGTGATAAGAACTCCATACTTTCCCTCACAAACATATCTATATTAAACCAGTATGTATTTAGGACTGGTTTAGTAGGGTTTGCGTTCACTGAGGAACCTCACTAGGAGTCTGATCATCAAATCCAGCAAGGAATGTTCTGTCTCCAGCTTCAGTACAGCTATATACTTAAAACATCTTTCTGAAATATGGTGCTCTCCAGGAGTTCTGACGTGTGGGTTTCCATGATCACTGTTAGTGAATGCCTTTGACCATTTTTTTCCATTTGCATTATAGCAGGGTAGCATAAAGAGTCTTTATTTACTCAGTATGTTGAGCTTGTGTGGCTGTTTTGCTGCTTTACTGTGGTGTAGGTTAACATGGAGGAAAAGCATTGAATGAGTCTGCTACAATGCTTACTTGAGAGAACATGGTCACTTTTTTTTTTTGGCACTTTCGCTGTTGTCACCATTTACTTTACTTCCCATGACTTGTCAAAGCCAGTCACGTAAGGGAATGCGTTATTATAAACTGACATTCAGGAAATTCAGAGAATGGTTAAATTACCATTACTCCAAAAGGCTTTATACTACCATGGTGCATTAAATGCATCTCTTAACTTTTTTGTCTTTGTTTTTACTTCTAGGTACCTGGGCTACTAGTTTAGTTTAAAAGGCAGGGTGAATAGAGCTCCAGGAAGCTTTCTAGGCATTCACATGAACTGTAAGGGCTCTGATAATAAATGGAGTTGGTCACAGAATGCTGCCTGGAGGCAAATGCATATTAGGAATGTTTAGAAATAAAATATAAGCCAAGTAGGTTTTAAAAAAATAGGTAGTAGCACTATACTAAGCTTAACAGGCAGTATCTTAATTGGGAAAATGTTAAAGCAAATGTTCTTATGTTTGGGTCTTTGAGCTTCTATTTGTTGTTAATTCAAGGAATATAATTGTGATTTCTAATTCTGAAGAAAATAGTCTGTTTTTTCATTCCCAATGGAGCACATATGGTGCTAGAGACAGTTATGATTTAAAAGCCACTTGCTGCTCAGTAACTTACCAACTGCCTAAGTCATGTTTTGTCTTTGTCCCAAGAGTAGCCAAAGCATAGTCTGTCAGGTTCTGGAATGAGCGTTTATTTTGCACCTCTTGCTACAATGTGAAGGAATTTGTGAATTGAAAAATTTTGGGATACAGCTGGTCTTACTTCATATTCCTGAAATTGTGTGTTTTCCTGTATAAAATGATTGAGTCTTTTATGTATCTGCTTTTGTACACAGAAGGACGATGGGATTTGCATATTGTTCCATCTAAATATATTTGCCTTTATCAGAGGAATCTATTCTTCCACTTAAGTTGCAATTCCAGAAAGCCTCAAACACTTCACATGAAAACTGAAATAGAAAATGGAAGTATTATAGGATCTGGATATGACTCCAAATTGCGTGGAAGAAATACTCTCAAGTATTTGAGAGGCCAAAATACCATTTACAGAAGTATTATCGCAGTGATGCAATCAGGGGCATTGCTGTTAAATTGAGAGTCTCCAGTTGGCATGTTAGAGTTGAAGGTTTCTCTTTTCAAGTCTGTCTATTAAATATCAGCCATTGTCTTTTTGGCTAGGTCTTCCAAAAGTTTGCCCTGTACTTTTTGGAGGAAAGCTTCTGTGGGCAGTGGTAGGTAGTATTCTTTCTCTAGAATGTGAGCAGCTTTCTCTAAAACCACGCTCTGGCTTCAGAGTTTTACCAGCTCCTGCTTAAGCCTTGAACCTTGTCTGATAGGATATTTATTAAGTTTTTTGGAAGGCTCCCTGAGTCCAATGGCCAACACTACATTTAATTTACAAATTGCCCTAATGGAAGATAGTACTAAAGCAATCTGGTTTTCAGTCTCCTCTTTATTGGACTGTAACTTTGGCCAGCAGTAATCTGAACCAGTTATTACTTAAAAGCAACACAGATATTTTACTGAAAACTTAAATCAGCTGGATTATGCCTTAATTTAAGTCATTGTGTAAGTATGGTTATTAAATTAAGAAAGCAATCTTGTGTTTAAATAATTAACTTGTCAAATAGCAAGGTAAGTTGGAGACTCACTCAAAGTTCTGTTGGTTTTTGCCTTGATCATCTCTTAGTCAGAATGTTGTATGGAGTCGCTTTCTACATATTTAAAAGCCAGTAGCTTTCTGATGACCAAGCATTAGATATTATTTACTTGGAAGTGTATTTTCACATTTGTTCTCCTGTGTGGTTAGGAAACAGTTTATTTCTCAGATTTTCATAGTTCAATTAAAACAGACCTGGTCACACTGAACTAGCCATTTTACAGTTGCATTCTGGACAAGTCTGCTTCACCTCAGATTTTGGGAATTTCCATCTGTTTTTAAGTGTAACTTTTTTGTCCCTCAAGCAACAAAGAATGCAGGGGAAAAAAGCCACAATAGTTTCTCAGTGCAGTACCTCCAGTTAAAGCAGGTGGCAACAATTTACAGATTTTGACTATCTCTGTAGTGTACAAATCAGGTGACCCTGGTGCTCCAGTTTGGCTCTGACTGTTTGGAGCCTGATCCTGAGCAGTTCAATTGCTTCCATCAAAGACCAAGGCTGTATTTTTTAATATTTAAAAAGCTCTCTGATCGGCTTAATTTAAAACTTAGTGTCGTATAGGAAAATACGCATATCAGTTCAGTGTGACTGACTCTGATTTTTTTTGGTGATTTCAGATACACATTCCACACCAAACTCGAGTTTTAATATTTTAAGTAATGAAAGTAATATTAATGTTAAAAGTAATGTTGATGGGCTTCTTGTTTATGTCTTTCACATACTAAGCCTTATCTGCCTAGAAATTCAGTAAGGGTTCTGTTCCTGGGAACTTGTATGTGTTCAGGGGAAGCATTTCTTCTAGTCAAAAAAACCCCAAACAAACACAAACCCCCCAACAACAACCAACACCACTAAAACAAAAGTCCATTTGAGAAAACCTGACTCTTTGCATCGCAATAATGAGGATCAGATTCTTTCCTCAAGTGTTTGTTTTGGTCTCTTCCCTCCTGAAGGGTTGCCCAAATGCAGCTGAAGGTAGAATGGAATATGAAAGATTTTACCGAGGGTGACAAGAGAAAGTATCCCAAACCCTTTTTAAATTTTGTGGATTTTATTTTTCTTGTCACGAGTGAAGAGCATTTTAAATGAAATATATAAAAAAGAAACACAAAATAATAGATTTGAAAATACATTCTGTTTTTACCAGTAGCACTAATAAAAGCACATTCACATATGTGGGAATTACACTTGTGAAAATATTAAATGTTTTCTCTAAACTTGGACAGATGCCATAACAGAAAATCTGCAGCACAGCTTATTTTCCAAAAGGTTTATTAACATGTTCATAGAGAACTTTGTTTAGAAAACTGTTAGTTTCCAAATTTCTTGAACATTTTCCGTGGTCTTGGATAACTGGTCAAGCTTTTCCTTCAGAGGATGCTCTTTCTTTACAGTACCCCTCAGTATGGCTGTTAAGAATGTTTTGACAGTATTTTTCAGCTATGCACATATCTGTGTTTCAGCTTTGGTTTTTGCATTCCTGATTCATTGTTCTAACTGGGAACAGATCATGACTACCATGGTAGTGCCTGTTGACTTCTGAGTATGCTGGAAACCAGTGCTGACTGTGGAGCCAGAGGGAACCTAGCCAGTAGCCTTTGCTGAAATAACAGCCTTGTGAGCTTGCAGACTGTGGCTGGAGTCATTAATGAATTAATCTGCCTCGGGGAGATGAATTTGCCTGCAGCTCTTTAGAAAAGGCAATATTGGATGTTTGAGAACAGTGTTGCCTTGAAGTTAAAGCTCGCGTGCGCTGTTTTAGTGCAAGATGCAATATTTCTGTTCTTGTCTTTAGCCCCATGATTGTGTGTTTCTGGTTTGCTGCACTGCACAGGCTGTATGGGATGTAAAGCCCATGACACTTCTTATTGACAGCAGCTTCATTGACTGTCCATGAACAAACCAGAGTATTTTGTACATGCTTTCATCATTTGGTGTGTTATTTGTAGTATACTGAATGCTGAATATGCTGGCCAAGCAGTAGCCTATACAACTAATGATTATCAACTCTTGGCACATAGCACATTGACACAAATGTGAAATACAGACATACCAGTAGATCCAAATACTCATCCAAAGCGTGCGGAGATGGTGCTTTTTTCCATGACAAGTACAATGTCTGATGTTTTAAAAGGAATATAAGGCTGTGTCTTCAGGCAAGTGAGGACAGGAACTATGGTCGGAGGTCCAGAAAGCATCATTAACAAGGAACAATGAATCTGTAGATATTTTAATCTTGCATGTGGTTTCCCAGCTGGGGCAGGACATGAACAACAGAGCTGCACTAACAGCTTTTCAGTTCAGGTTTTTGCCAGTGGTGCTGGGCAGGGTGGAGAGAGGGAGGATAAGAGAAAAACGAAGATGACTCATAAAGTGTGAGGAGACACTGAACAAGAAAGGCAGTGGAAGAGTTTACTCCAAAGAGAAGACCTAGGGGCATGATAAATATCCAAAAATCTGAAACGCTGCTACAAACTGGAAAAACAAATTGTCATTTTCAAGTAGGGATGACATTAGAATTAATAGAGTTTAATTACTACAAGGAAATTTTGTCACTGGTGGTAAAAAAAATGTAGGAATGGCTGACAGGTGAAGAGCTTAGTGGGTCAGGGCAGTGCCCAGTGCATGAGCTCCTTTGGTTCTGCAAGGAGAGAGTTGAAAGACACCAGCCAGAGTAATTTAATGCCACTAGCAGTTGGGGCTAGCCAACAAGCCCTGGCCTACCCGTCCAGATAGCCCGAGGGTCAGGATTCCTGATTTTGATGTTATAGCATGAACGTTATCTTGGAGTACTCAATTTATATATCGTGAATGCTGTCTGGGTGTTCTGTAGCAGCCGTGATGGACAGTTCAGATCTTGTGAGACAAAGACTGTGTTTTTTGCTACTTAAAAGTGATAAATCCTCTGGAAAGAAACCACAATAATTTTAGTCTTTTTTGTCTATGTTTAGTTTGTTGAATTGCTTCTGGCACATTTTCAGAACAAGACAGCTTTGTGTGCTACCAGAAGCTTCCTTTGGGCAGTGGCATAAAAGAAATTACTTTTCACTGATCCTCTCTATCATCTCTATCAATTAGGTGCTCTTCTGTGAGGGCTCCACCTTTTTCCAGTTTTGCAGTTAAATATTCAAATTATGTGGAGTGAAGATGACATTTTGCCATCTGTAGATTAGTGATAGATGATGAATAATGTGTTTAAATTGGATTTTCTTGAATTGGGAACTAGTGTACTGTGCACAATCATCTGTAATTTCAGGAACTAGCAGAGGACTTAACTTCATGTGATGCAGGGGCTCGGGCTTGGTTCTGTTTCCCAGAAACTGTTGGTGAGTCCAGCAACCAGGGGTTACTGGTGCACATACTCCTACAATTATTTGGAGCCACCTCCCTTAGATGAAGGTGGTGGTACAGTTAATCCAGTTTTCTCATAATATTTTTCTGCATGTTAGCATGTAAGTTTAGCTCCAGATGACAAACTTCATCCAGGTGTTTGTCTCTGAGAAATTCTGAGATGATCTGCAAGCTAGATTTTTTTTTTGGTTGAGAAGTGCTTCCTGCTGACAGACATGCGTTGCATTTTGAGAACTGACTTTGAGCATTTCATGTAAATACTGGTCAGCTGAAAATATGCAGAGACGTGGTTTCAAAGTACACCAGCTCATGCCCCATCCCTGGAAGTTCAAGGCTAGGCTGGATGTAGCCCTGAACAACCTGAATCTAGCAGATGGCATCCCTGCCCGTGGCAGGGGCTAGAATGAGATGATCTTAAAGGTCCCTTCCAACTCAAACCATTTTATGATTCCAAGATTCTATCATAACTCCTAAAAAAATTGGTGGCTTGGGCTGGTAGGAGCCCTGCAGTAGCAGACAGGCAACACCTCATAGTCAAATCCTGCTGAAAGATCTCCAGCCTTGAGAATGTGACACTTTGCATGAGCAGCAACACCCTGTTCAGTCAGTGCAGTGAGGCCAGCGAGGTTGCCCAGAGCCTGACCCTTGGGGCAGGGTTGCACGCAAGAGTCGTATTTGATGTTTCCAATGTAACTTCTTCCTTAAGCCAAAGGTTTGGAATGGATAGAAATAGCTCTTTTCATCTGAAACATATACCTGTGGTCAGGAAATTGCCGCAAACCTGCCACTTCTCCACTGTAGATCCAAGCCTTGAACACTGAGATGGTGGGAAGCTGGTGGTGTCTGGGGAGAAGCACAGTTCTCTTACGTGTATTCCCCAGCAAGGAACCAGAAGAGAATTTTATTGTTCTGCTCTGACTGAAGTTGTTCTGATTTATGTTGAACAAAAAATTCAAAACAGTGGTTCAAGCTTAGTTTGACAAAGTGAAAAACAACCCACTGTGGCATAGTTCAGTTTGGTTTGGGTCATAACCTACTTTTTTCATAATCAGTAGTGGAGACTTCAGAAAATGTCTATTGGAGATGTTACAGCAGACCCTGAGTTGACAGCAAGCCTGTGTGGGAAACGGGTTGATTGCTCTGATGGCCAGTTAGTGCAGTGGTCTACCTGTGCTGGGGTGAGCATATCACCAGTTTGCACTCAACTCCATACTTTGTCTCCTCCAGCAACCTTTTGACTCTCAAACACTCAGAGAGAGTCCCACAACCTGGGCTACATGCTGCGTTCCTCACGGGGCTGAACATATGAAACCTCGATCCAAAAACCACTGACAGGAACTATGAACTCTGGTACGTTCAGCCTAGCAGCATAGGAAAGCAAAACCTAAGAAAAATTTGAATTTACAGCCCTACCCAGGCACGCTCTGCTCGTTGCTGACCCTGTTCCTTCAAGGCTGGAGAACAGGGGTCTGATAACTCACCAGCAACCCATGAGCCCCCTGTGACCCCTGCTAGTGTTAGTTTACTGAAACTGAATCAGAAATGCTTTGGGTGTAGATTGATGGGAGGTTGGAAGCAAAAATTTCAAGCAGTATAAAGATGATTTACAAGATAAGACCCATTTGTTTAATGCTCATTTCTTGGATGGTTGACAGTAGCTGCTTTTAGAGAGGAAGTTGATTCTTGGAGATAACATTATCAATAGAACAGTCTTAAATGTCTGGTGTCTTTGTGGGAAGACTTTGTAATGGTGTTCAAATAGTAGTAGGTAGGATAGTGTTAGGAAGAGTGCAAACTAAAAGATTGTTCGTTTTAGCACTTGCACATGCATCTGTTTACATATGTACGCATGAAGAATAAACTTTAAACTCATTTCAGGTACTGAAGGAAAGATTTTTCTCTTGATCCAATGTATGTTTTTGCTGTTTTAAGATCTTTTGTGCAGTTTGGCTCCTTAATAAATTTTTTTTAAAAATTAGAGAGAAAAAAACCACACTAAAAAAACCCTCTCCCTCCAAAAAAATAACTGCTAAGGAAGTTGGCATGTGTGGGAGACTGGTATGAAAACTTACTTGGAGTATTTTTTCTGAAAGGGAAAAAAAAAAAAAAAAAAAAAAAAAAAAAAAAAAAAAAAAAAAGGCAAGCTATGGAAATGAAGTGCAGATGGGACATGAAGAATTTAGTTCTCTGTAAGGGTGTTGTCAGTGATGCTGATAAAATGAATGTCCTTCCCCAATTCCCTGGTGTCTTGTATTTCCTTTACCTTGTCTGTCAATGGCATACACCATGGGGATCAGTTCCACAGTTGTAGCTGGTTGTGAGGTTGTCGATTCCCCATGGGAAGACAGTCCTCTCCCCTCACACAGACTACTACTTGACGACTTGCAAAATTGTGCATATTGCATGATATCTGCAAGGATAGATAAATCAGTAATTCTGTGACTTTTTTCTATGATACAAGTATCTTCTGTCTGTGGTACAAGATATTTTTTTCTGCTGTCATTGTTTGGAAGTAGTAACAAAGAACTGGCTGTGTCACCTTACTGATCCCTTCCTGTGCTGACACTAGGAGAGAGCCATTGCAAAGACTAAGGGAAAAAGCAAGTTTGTTTCCAAGTAGTAAAAAACATTTTTGGCAAACATTTCTGTTTTTCCAAAACTGTAAGATCTTACCATAGTACATGCATCAGATTTTCAGTTCAGTCTGGGTGGCCTTTTCCCACCCTGTGTCTGTATGGATGTTTATGGTTTTGATACCAGCCTTCCCTCTGGCTGAATTACAGCCTTGTATCCAATTGCACAGTATATCATAATATATATTTTTTTATATATGTAAATACATTGTAATACATAGGATTTCCAGTGACCAGATATAGATTAGCTTTCCGTCTGTGATGTAACATGGGAAAAACCCTATTTCAAAAGTAACAGGGATGGCAGAATCTTAAGACAAAGAGATGAGAAATATCCCGAGGGTTTCTGCAGAGTGAATTTTCTATGGAATAATGAAGCCTGTTTCACGCGTATATAGATACAATGAAAGAAAATGAACTTGAAAATGACTGGTCAGCTAGTCCAATTGTAGTAGCTTCGATTTTTCCTCCTGTTTTGCTTTTAAAAAACACTGGAATTTCCTTTAGTCTGTTTTAGTTTAAAACTGTAAAAATTTTCTAAAAGTGTCAAATAAAGATACTTAATTTTTGAACTGAGTTTTGCTATTTTATATCACCCTTAAGTCTGAAACACTTTAAATTTTTTTTTACTCTGGGATAAAATGTCTTTTGGAATTTAAAGATCACTGTGTACAGCTCCCAACATGAGCTGGATTCCATGCACAATTCTTAAAACTTGCTCAATACCAGAAACAGTGTTTGACATCCCCACATGGTCCACACAAGTAATCTCTTTCCCTGGCTTTTGTAACCCTGACAGAATCCCAGAACAGTTTGGGTTGGAAGGACCTTAAAGCCCATCCCATCCCACACACTGCCATGAGCAGGAACACCTTCCACTACCCCAGGTTTCTCCAAGCCCTGTCCAGCCTGGCCTTGGACACTCCAGGGATGTAGGGGCAGCCACAGCTGCTCTGGGCACCCTGTGCCAGGGCCTCCCCAGCCATTTAAAGTTGTGTGATCAGTTGTACCAATAAATTATGTTGACTACTCTGTTTCATGTTGAAGTGCTCTTGCATGGGAAGGGAGGTGTTTAACAGTCCCTTTTTCTAAAAAAAACTGCTGAATATCTACTGAATTACAAGGCAAGTCACAGGTGTATCCAGGAAGGGTACAAACTGACAACAGGTACAATTCCACCCTGTGTTTCTGCTATGTCCTGCATTTTACTTTTAAATACACAATGCAACTGAGAAGAGGGAAATTGAGAAATTTCTTGTTATGTCAGACTCTAATAAACAACAACAACAAAACCAAAACACACACACACACACAAAAAAAAAAATCCAACCGACTAAAAAACCAGCTGCAGCAAGATAGCCTTTCTGTCTGGGCTATCTTGGGAACAAAGAGCCAGCTGCTTCCATTCAGAGAAGGTGTGTTCAAAACCAGAAAGACTGGGTTCATTTTAAATAGAGGGTAGTAAATACTAATGAGATACAATCTGGCTACAAAACTCATCCTAAAGTATGGTAAACCTCATCCTATGTTATTTAAAACAGTGCCTGGTATTCTACATTTAGACATACATCTGCACACTGTAAGAGAATCAGCTTAATGAACAAATTGTGTGGCCTTTATATTTTTGTACTTGCTTATTTCTATGTCTGTTGAATAGACAAGGACAGATGTTTGGAGTTTTGTGGGTTTGGGTTTCTTTGGGGCAGGGGGTGGAGGTGGTTGTTGCCTTTTTTGCCCTTTTTTTTTTTTTTTTTTTTTTTTTTTTAGGGGGGTGTTTGGTTTGGGGTTTTTTTTTGTAAAAAGCCTATATTAGAGGTCTTGACACAAAGTAATGCTCTAATGGAGAATGGTGCCAAACAGGAACTGTTAACTGAACTTCTGGTCTGCTGAACACTTGTGGTGGAGCCCACAGTTCTCCCCACAGTGCCACAGGTGCAGATCTTGACATTCCAAGCCCCTCCTGGCTGCCTTGTGCATTTGCTAAAGATCTGTCCTACGTGACCACTTCTGCGTGACCATTTCTTCTTCTGCAGGGACGGTTTGTGCAGACTATTCACAAACATCTTATCTCTGCACACCTTGCTTAGTTTTGCAGCAAAACCCCCTCAGGCAGGCCTGGAAGGAAGGGCTGAATTCTCCACATTCTCCACCCAGGATGATGGCTCAATTAAGCACAGGGATTGCTCTATGCACAGGTGCTGCCTGAAGGTGAGTTTCAGGGCACATTGAAATTCCAACCTGGAATTCCAACCTGCTGAAATACATTTTTGCAAATATATTCAGTCAATTTCCAAATTTCAAATCACATCATTTCTTCACTTGTATAGGTGATTATCTGGGGAGTTCTTGGACCACCTGGGGATCCTAGGACTTGGCTACACTGCAAATCTGTCCTATTTTTCTTCTTGTGGGAACTTTAACAAGGCATATACAGTATTGTGATCTCTGGTTTTTCTGTTTAAATCCAACTCCCATATTCACAGTTTTCCAGTCTCACCTCCAAGACAGATTTGACTCTCTAGAACACCTCTGCATACTGCTCTCTGTTAGAAGAGTTCCTTGGAAAGAGATGCAGCTTTCAGAAGAGTGTACTGTATGTCTCCAGTGGCTCCTAGGAATCACCTTGTTCCTAACAGATGCTCCTGAGCAGGTTGTGTTATAGTCAGGTATGTCTGCATCCTCTGCAATGCACAGCCATCTAGCCCAGCCATTCAAATGTGCCATGTTTCCTCTGTGTGGGGGAGGGAAAGTCCTCTTTTATGTGCAGGATTACAAGGAAACATTACCTGAGCAGCAGGAGTTGGCCTGCTGCCCCTTCCTAGATCAGTCTGCTTCACAACATAAGGTTGCACTAATATAGACAGAGAACATTAAGGAACTTTATGGACTCTTTGGCATGAGAGTTCCAGGGGAAGAATTTTTCAGTCTTGTTGAACTTGAGGAGGTTTCTTTTGCCCCATCAGCTGTATTCTGTTACATTATTAGTCTCATCAGCCACAATCAGGAGCTCTTTAAAGCTGGCAAAAATATCCACAATACCTACTATACAGTGATTAAAGCCATAGTCCTAGTCACGGAATCCAGTAATTGTTTGGGTTGGGAGGGACCTTAAATTCCATCTTGCTCTAGCCTCTGCCATGGGCAGGGACACCTTCCATTAAACAAGGGTGGTCCCAACCCCATCCAAACTGACCTTGAACACTTCCAGAGATGGGGCAGCCACAGCTTCCCTGTGTCAGGGCCTCACACCTTCACAGCCAACAATTCCTTCTCATTATCCCATACAGCCCTGCCCTCTGGCAGTGGAAGCCATTCCCTGTGTCCTGTCCCTCCATCCCTTGTCCCCAGTCCCTCTCCAGCTCTCCTGGAGCCCCTTCAGGCCCTGCAAGGGGCTCTGAGCTCTCCCTGGAGCCTTCTCCTCTCCAGCTGAGCACCCCCAGCTCTCCCAGCCTGTGCCCAGAGCAGAGGGGCTCCAGCCCTTGGAGCATCTCCTCTGGACATGCTCCAACAGACCCATGTCCTTCCTGATGCTGAGGACCCCACAGGTAGATGTAGTGCTCCAAGTGAGGTATTTCAAGTAAGAAATTAATTCCAAATATCCTCCAGAAGTTTAAATGAAGAGTATATTTATTCTGTGTCTTTGAACCCCTTGAATGGGGATAGAAAGGGCACAACTCTCTGGCCATTACAGAGCTGTTCAATGGTTGCATAATCTCAAAACAATTTCATCAAAGTTCAAGCAACTTTAATTACTAAAAAGTTAATGAGTCACTCAATATTTCTGTGATATTTCCACAGGGGAAGAAAGAGAGAGGGAAACTCTAACAGAAGAAAGCCACATAACCATCAGTTTTGCATATTTATAAAAATGAGTAGTGCAGAATTTAATTTTATGAAAAAAAATTCTTCTCAAATATCTCTCATAAAGTTATATACAAGGATTATTTTTGTCTATATCTATGTTCTCTTATATCTTGATTGGTTTATCACTCTGAAATCAAGATTTTAAATTGAATTAAAATCAACCAATACTTTTTTCCCCTCCAAGAATGGGAAATGTCTCTTCCCCATGCAGAAAAATAGAATGAAACAAGGAAATCTGCACTTAATAATGTCTTTTGAGAATGGTGCTGCAGAGTGAGTGACATCCATCTTGATGTGTCAGGATGGGATTCTCATGATAAAAAGCTCTTAATTTCTAAGGTGGTTTCTGTCCCTATTCCATTTCTTAGCTGTTTTACCACAGGGAAAGAACCAGGAGACACAACTATTTAACCTCACTTTCATTTTTCCCATGCCCTCAGTAAAAGGATCTTCCTGAGAAGCAGAATGAAGTAAATGGTCTTTGAAATCCTTTCATGTAAAGTTTTCCTGACTGTGTTTTTTGCATCTAGAAATTTTCTTGACCATTAAATAATTCCATATCCCATGCACAGCATTTTCCATCATTCTAACATGAAATGTAGCAAACTAGCTAAATAGCATTAAAGATTATTAAATCCTTATGGTGCACCACAATGTTTTCTTGATTGTTCCATTAAATTTTGAGTATTATATTGCTTTAGTGCAGTGTTCATTTTATCTGCACACTGTGACGGTATGTGCAGCAAACATGGATGGTCCCAACTGCCCCTGTTGAGTTTGGTTTCCAGAGATCACATCCACAGTGACTTGTCTTCTCACTTAACTTTGATGTGTTTCCTCCCATTCCCTTCAGCAGGAGTGCAGAAACTGCTGTTCCTAATTTCTTACTTATTTGACCACTGATAGATTTTGTTGGTTTCTTCCTTTATTGCAGTCCTACTGCAGTCCTCATCCCCTTATTACTTTGGGGCTTTTATTATGCAGCTTTGTGTCTCCATTCATGCAAAGATACATGCAGATGTTACTTATCTGATGAACTATTAGAAGGATGTCAATCCCTCACTCAGGTCTTTCATTGTCTGAAAGGACAGGAACTGCTTGTGGTGTTCACTGGCTTACAGCCAAACATTCAGGTTCAGAGATTGCAGCATTTTTCTGGTTATTAGCTTGGTGCTAATAAGACCACGATTCTGAGTTTGATCCTCATATGGGCCATTCACTTAAGAGTTGGTCTCGATGATCCTTCTGGGTCCCTTCCAACCCAGTCCAGTCTGTGATTCTGTAACCAGCCAAGTCTTCATTATTGATGCTCAGCAGGAAACCTAAAACAGGTTTCAGTCATTTTTGCTCAATCTGGAGAGATCCAGATGTTGGGAATTAAAGGATACACTCTAAACAAAATCAACTTCAGAGAAATCTCTATGATAATGTTAAAAGTTTAGAATCCTATGTTCTTTCGTTGCTTTGCCCTCAAACACATGAACAGCTGAAACTTGCTGTTGGTGTTGAAACTACTTAGAGACAGAAGTGGCAGCTGGATGAGAGATGACTGTGTCATGCAGCAGGCCAAAATTCAGCAAAACAAAGTCTCCATTTTTAATGCATCTTTTGTCCTTTCAAGATGGTAAAAGGGTCACTCGTGGGCTTAAATAAGAACTTCAGCACAAGGAACTCTGTCCAGTTTTGGCCTCTGCTGTGGGTGCGTGTGATGTTGGATAATCCCTGTCCCTTCCTGTGCAGCAGTTAGGCTGTTCTAAGGCAGAGATTGTCAGGATGATAAGTACAGTATGAACTGGAAGGGCTATGAATGTCTGACTGAGGAAATTAGTAGGGTTTTTTTGGGAATATTGCTCCCTTTACGGTTTCTGTGTGCATGGGCCATTGTTGACTAACAGACCTAACTAAAGCCGCCTGGCTACAGTGTCGGGGCTGCCAAGTTCTGGTGATGGGGGAAATTCAGTATTGTGGGTATGAACCACCCCACTTCAGGCAGTTATTTTCCTTTATGTCCTGCTGCTGGAGGGGACGGGAGTTGTACAGCGAACTGCAGGAATGTCTCATGACTGGGGAGAGCCAAGAGCTGGGGCATCACTGGTCCAGGTCCTAACGCAGGCATCTGGGGAGTGGCCGGGGGGTGCAGGTGGGGGCTGGGGGTGAAAAGTGCTTAATCCCAAAGTTCAGTGAAATCAACAAACCAGCTCTTCAGGCTGAACAGTTCCTGTCTCTCAGCCTGTGCCTTTAAGCTCCGCCGAGAACTCCCCCAGTGCCTCCCACCGCCCCCGCCGGCGCCCCGCGGGCCCGGGCGGGTGAGCTGCCGGGGAAGGCACCTGGCAGCAACGGGAAAAGCAAAGCAGGTGAGTCGCTGCTCCTTCTTAGGAGCCCTTTTTGCTTCCTTAAGGTGCCGGGCTTTCTTGGCTCGGATGGAAAGAGAAAAACCTGCACCTTTCCCGGCAGCTGCACCCACCCCTGGATTCTCCTCGCCCCGCGCCCCACCGCCTGGCGCGATCCCTCCGGCCGGGCTGGGGCTCGGGCAGCCCTCCTCCTCCTCCTCTTTTTTCACCTCCTCCTCCCTCTTCACCACCTCTTTCTCTTCTTCCTCCTTGCTTCTCCATCAGGGTCAGACAGGTTTGCTGCCTGCACCCGCAGATTTTCAGGCCAGCTGGAGTTTGAAACTGCTTCTCCATGCTCCCCATGCTTGGGGAAATTCCTCGCGATTTGCTGGCTCTGAGGAAATGGCCTGTTTCTGAATTTATTGCCTCTGGAGAAAACAGCTCAACTCATCCTTTTTTGAAAGTAATAGATGGAAAAAACTTCCGTGCTTCCTTTTAGTCATTGACGGCTAAGTAGTTTTCCTTACATAATGCTGGATTGCTTTTAGTGCTTTTCGATTCCATGTAACTGTAACATGATTTAGGAGAGGTTAGGAGCACTTTGCATGAACGGGGCGGGTGGTGCTAAAGGGGATTCATTCTGAACCAAAGGAACCCACTGGCTACAGAAATGAGATCCTCATTGAATATCTGTGGAAGTTTGACCCTTCTGCCAGTTGTGCCCTGCACTTGTATTTCTGTAGCACATTTTGTCTTTTGCGTGTTAACCAGTGTGTTTTCAACTACAACATGTGCGACATAATGGATGAGCCTTGGTCAAAAGTGACCTCTAGATACTCTTCTCTGAAAGTACTGTTTAAGAGAAACATCTTAGTTTCTTAAACACTTTGGAAACCAAATGCAGAGAATGGTCTATATTACTTGAAAGCTATAACAAATTAGGAAATGCTCTAGAAAGAAAACTCAGGGTACTTCATGGAAAACAAAAAGTGTAACTTTGACAGTAATGCCGACCTAAACGCTGAAAAAAGCAGTATTATCAATGTAGGAAATATAGGAGTGAAACAGCCATGGCAGTGAGCAGCTTTGACCTAGGCACAGGACAAACTCTTATAAACAGCTTCTATGAGCTTAAAATAGCACCATCATTTGAGCTCAAATAAATGTTTCTGTAGCTGGATGGTTCTTTATTCCCACGGTTGAAGGGAAGGGCTTGAGAGTCACACTGCTTCACACTCAGCAGCCCTGAGGCTGGTCTGCAAAGAGCTTTGACACAGGTCCTTATCCTGCTTAAGGGAGATCCCTGTGAGGAGGTGTCAAACAAGGCAACACCGCCCCAGTGCAGGACTCGAGCAGTCCGTGTGTGCCAGCGTCCTGAGGCCTTTGCTCGGGGATGGTATCCTCAGGCAGGAGGGCTGGCCAAAGCTGTGCGTGGTCACACAGCTTCAGCGCTGGAGTTTAGCATGTGGCACTACCCCGTAGCAATACACGTAGAGTTTCATTCTGCAGCCTCTCGTTGACTCAGGTGCTGTGAGTTCACTGCTTGACTGACATCCTTCATTGCTGGCTGGTTTCTCTGTGTGAATTTTTCCTTTGAGGGAGCATGCACTGCAGGCAACTGATTTCAGCGTAGCTTGGCTGTTTTGTATTCATGAACACTAATGCCTACCTGACAATCTGTAACAACGGCTGAAGCTAGGTAAAAATGTAATTTACACATTGCTTCTAATGTATGTAAGCTGGTAAGAAAGAATAAAATGTGATTATTTGCAAAATGAAGGCTTCTACTTTAGCACCTGTTCCTCCAAGAATCTCCAATCCCAGTACATCCACCAGCTTCATTGGGACCAAGATTTCTCCCACACCCTTTGCTCTGGGCCAGGCAGTGTTCAAGGGAGGCAAGTGAATGTCAGTGAAGGAAATGCCATGAATTAACCATGTGAGTTTTTCTTGGCCATTCATGAGCTGAAAAGTATCAAATTATATAGTGCTTTGATTGTGGAAAGTAACTAGAAAAACATGGACTTCCTGGCTTAATGGATACTCCCTATGTGTATTCAGTATTTACTATCTGTACTGAGTTTTCAAGCCAGCACAGTTGGGGGGGTAAGGGGGGCAAGGCTGCCTTTATTTTATTTTGTAATCCATGGCTACAAGTTTAAGAAGTAATCACAAATCTGCCCAGTACTTTGTTACCAGAGAGCAAGTTCAGGGCTGAGTGTCTCCAAGGTGGAAATGATGTTAGAACCTTTGTTACCCGTGATAATGCAAGCACCGGGGAGCTCAGCTTGTCTGTCATGCCCCAGCTGAGACTGCTGAGCTGGCAGGCAGGGCGAGGATCTTCTTACTTGTAAATTGAGAGACATTTGTAGACCAAGAGGGACAATAAACAAGGCCGGCACAGTGTCATTTGGCTTGCTGGGAGCAGGACTACAGCTGAACCAGATGCATCTCCATGATGAGCGCTGCAGATGAGCAGGGACTTGGGATCCTCACTGATCCGAGTGGCAGGGGCTTTCAGATTTGCTCACTGGAAGGCTGTGCATGGTCTGGGAGCTTGCAGTGTCAGGGCTTTTCACTCACCTTAATAACAAGAGGTGTCCTCAGCTCAATCTGTATTCTCTTAGGTGACAAGATTCTTCTTGAAAGTAGGCTTTAGCCTTTTAAATGCAGCACAACTGCTTCTAAATGGTAACATACAGAGAGATGGGGATATGGACATGCTCTGTACATCCATTACAGAAGCTGGAGTTGAGTTAAAGCAAAAGGATTAGAGAAATACCGTGTTGGCTGGTCCAGGGAACCAGTGTCGTGATAGGCGAAGCTCATGTCGCACAAAACAAAAGACCATGTAGCCAAACCTGTGTCTGCTGGTCATGGGAAGGTTTGCCTTTGATCCTGAGAGCTCTGTCCTCTATCTGTTCAACCAGCTGCTGTTGTCTCTGCATAGGCTTTTTTTTCATGACATAAGATCATATCATCAGAAGGTTTAAGGGGAAATATATGGGCTCACCCGGAAGCAACAGTGTTGGGATAAATTCCAACACTCCCTTCTCTGGAGCCCCACTCAGAGGGAGTGAGCCGTAAGGAGGAACTGGGACACAGTTCTTGGCCTCTCCAGACTGACATGTCCTCGCACTGCACCACACTGCTTATAAATCCACTTCCCTACGAAACTATCTGCTTCTACCCTTCTCAGTATCTGCTGCCACAAGCTCTGAGCTTCATTTCAATACAACTAAATTCCCAACTGTAAGGAAAAAATCACTAGGCTTTACCCTATTTTAAGAGAGATACTTGAAGTTGGCTGTTTCCACCACCTTGCTCTGGCAGCAGATCTCTTTGCAAACCCATATCTCTTATCCCTTGTGGTCATGCTTCTCATTTCACTTAAAGCAAGTAAGAGTCTTCTCTCTCCTGCTCAGGCTCATGGTTTAGTGACAGACATATCACCAAAGGTTTGTGGTTTTGGTGGCTGTGATTTTGGATAGTGAACCTACCAAGTGAGCCATATTGGAGTCTGCTTTCTGATTTTGGGCTACCTCCTTCTGGAGAAATATTCTGCTTCTGATGTATTCCCCCTCTGAAGTGCCACAAGTCTTATCTCAGTGTTAAAATCAATAGTCCTTCACTTGCCTTTGGCCACAGGCTCATTGCTTGCTGAGGCTGCAGGCAGATCTGCTGCTGAGTTTGTGGTCTGCCTTGAACAAGTGGCATGTTTTTCATACCTGTGCCATCATTTTGCAAAGGCTCTGTCTGGGTGAGGATTTAGAGGTCACAAGAAGACAGTTTTACAACCCCTGTGTCTGAAGACTCAGTAGACACTTTATTGCTGTGCTAAGAGCCACGCTATCCCATTATGAGATGAAGCAAATGTTCTATTAACACTTGGTTATTCAAATGGTTGCAGGATATTGGCTGCCCTTTATCATCACAGTGTGGGAGAAACCAAGCATGCTAGAATACAGAAATGCAGCACAAAGACCCCAGAGCAGCCCAGACTCACCATCAAGGGGGTTGCATGGGGGTGTGGGAATGGTTTTCTTGCATTGTCCCTTGGGGGACATCAGGGTTTCCTCGCATTTGTTATTTGTAAATGAAGTTAACTTTTGAAAACACGAGTACCAATGTTTCTTTCTTGACTTTCTTTCCTCTGGCCAACAGTTCAGAGCTGGGCACCTCAGCTTGTATCCCTGTGGTCAAGGGCTGCTGGTAGGAGCTGGCAGACTGGGAATGGGGGAAGCTAGAAAAGAGCAGGAGGAAGCCTGGGGCAGTGCAGTGCAAGATAGGAATATAAACACTCCTGTTCTGAAGGGAGAGAGACTGTGGAAAGCTAGGAAGGCAGAAGAAAAGGCATCAGGAGGTGAAAACATGAAGGGAACTCATGGTGAGGTGAAGGAAGAGAAGTACCAAGCAGTGGAACAAAGAAGGCCAGGGTATTGTAAAGGTGAATGAAGAAAACCAGCCCTTTCGCTGGGCAGCAACCAGCACAGTACTGGGTGGTTACCACTGTGTTTCAGATTCAGGAGCTGTGGCATTTTGCAAAAAGACAGTTTCTACCTGAAAACAGGAACCAGCACAATTTGTGCTGGAGAATGGGCCAATCCTGCAGGAGTGTATGGCATGGGATCACCTGAGCTGGAGAGACACCTGCCATGGGTCTGCAGGGTCTGTGGCAGGTGTACAGACAGACAACCAGGATGCCTCTCTCAGGGCCCTACGCTGACCCTCTGTTGGTCCTGCAGGTGATATTGCTCCAACATGCTGCACATACATTTTCTCACACACACGTGTGTGTGCATACACACATGTGAGATCACACACACACATGAGATCACACACACACGTGAGATCATACACACACGTGAGATCACACACACATATGACATCACACACATGTGAGATCTCACACACACAAGATCACACACACATGTGAGATCACACACGTGAGATCACACACACATGAGATCACACATGTGAGCTCACACACACATGAAATCACACATGTGAGATCATACACACATGAAATCACACATGTGAGTTCATACACACATGCACACATGAGATCACTCACACACGTGAGATCACACACACACATGCTACTTGTCCTCTTTGACAAGAAGAGTGGGCATTAATGACAGTTTGGCTAATTGGGTAAAGGAATATTTTTACTATATCACTTTATATTTTACAATTTCCCTATTTGAACCAGCTGAGAAATAAAATCCATCCTCCAAGAAAATCCTATGGAATGACTCAAAGCTGCCCTAGAGCAAAATGCAGACTTCAGTGGAGAAAACAAATCCTGAGCTGCCAAGCAGCAGCAGAGCAGGGGTGGTGGCCACCTCCCAGCACCATGGCAGATCCTCAGGAACAACCAGAGATGGTGATAGTCTGCAGGACAGCTCTTGCTGACTGTGCAGCACATCAGACATGTCTTCTCTGCTAAAATGTAACAGTGAAAAGACACCCCACTGGTGTGGGAACTCTCCTAGGTCAGCGTTCTCTCCACCATGCTCTCAGAGGTATCATATTTTATAACCACTCACAGTTATAAGCTGACAAAAAATCATAAACATGCTTTTACTTCTCAATATTTCTATCAGAAACCCATGACTATTAATACTCTCCTAATTTCTGCCCTGCTGACAAAATTTACTTTTCACTCATCTGATTTCATATGAGTGAAATTCAATATGTCAATATTTTTGACTGTGTATAGGTTCTTACCACAGAACTCCACTACGCATTTATAAATGATCCTTATTCTCTTTTAGAAAAAAAACCAAAACAAAACAGAACAAAAAAAACCCCAAAAAACCAAAACAAAAAAAAAAAACACAAAAAAACCCCCACAATCTCTATATTGCTCTTGCAAAATGGGCTTTCCATTTACATGTCTTTTAAATTCTTTTTTAACTCACGCCACTGACACCAAAAGAAAATAAGTTTTCCTTATGCTAAAAGGGAGAGCTAAGAGAAGTTTTGATTGTTTTGGGAAGTAGAAAGTTTCTCTTCCTCTAAATAGTCTATTTTTTCCAGTCAAAATGCCTCTGCAATCACTAATAAAAACTTTTTTTTAGGGTTCCAAGTACCTTTTATTGTAGTATGACTTTTATGTGCAACTAAGATTGTATTGTCAAAAAAACAATAAGCCAGAGTAATTTTTGTCTGCAATGTTTATTTTTTTCTCAGATGCATTTGTCCTACCTTTGAGGTCCATTGAAGTCCACTGTTGCACTGGTCAGCACATCTGAATTAGACTTCTGAGTGCCCACATTCAGCACACAGCAAGAGGGACAGTGACTCCAAAACCTACTGAAAGAGGGAAGGAGAGAGTCCTCATTTGTATGTATTCAGGCCACAAGGACCACTGGAAAACAGGTCACCTACTTGTCTCCCCTTAGCCAGAGCTGAATTGTCAAACAGAGATATTGTTAGCAGAACCCAGGGGCCACAGTGCTGATCTGTGCCAGGCTCAGTTACAGCTGAAAAAGAATATTTGGATGTCTGCTAGAAAAAAAGAGGCATCTTGGACAGACTCTCTCTTCCTCTCCCTTTTCTCTCTGTTGCCTCACAAAGAAGTGACCTTCTAAAATCTCTTATCTAGAAGCTTCGGTTTAAAGAGCTGCTGACGCCTCTTGGAAAACACTGAAAAGCTCTTCTGAAACAGGGAGCTGCTTCTCCCTGTGTCCCTTTCCTCCTCTCTTCCTTTCATTGCTGGGTGCATTTACATTAGAAAAGGCTGTTCCTCTGCAGCTTCTCTGAAGTAACGATCTGATTTACAGCAGTAGGGAATCGCTGCTGTGGCAGCCCAGCTTCTCACAGCACCGTCTGAGTGGATAGGAAATGACCACGTGAGATGTCCCTCGGCAGGAGTTTGGAACCGAGGAAGGAAGCGCTGTGTGGGTTTTATACTCTTGACGCTGTCAATATCAAGGCAGAATAAGTTTGAGAGGTGATTGTACCTTGCCAAGGCTTTTCTGGTGTCTCCTGTAAATCTGAGTTTCTCAATAGTTAAGAGTTTGAGTCCTCAAAAAACTCACTCTGAAGCTGAGGAGCTCTGGACCCTTGGCCAAAAAGGTTGGACTTCTGTGGATTTCCACTCTGACCACACAAATTGTCTGAGGCAGCTTCAGCCTGCCAGTTTGAACAGGACTGTGTGTCTTCTTCCTGCTTATGAAGAAGAAATATTAATACAGTAATTTAATACACTTTAGGACCACAGGAAATCAGTGTCCCTCCTTGTCTCATCAGGCTTGTTGCAGATACTAACCTGTCTGAATGATGTAATAACTGGATATTACAGGCTGGTTTTCATCCTAGTGATACTCAATTGTTGGTGATGTGCAAATAAAGGCCAAATATAGTCTGGCTTGTACTAGCAAGCTACAAAGAAAAAAACCCAAAACAGATATTCTTTCTATTTCTGGCATTTTTTGAACTCATACTTGCAGCACCATATCCCATCTGGGCATCTTCAGTGCATGAAAAGCATTGACATATTGAAACCAGTCTAGCAAAGACCAGGAAAAGGTGGAGGCAGGAAAGGTGTCATGAAGGGGCTCTTCTTCTGGTGCAGGACCACTTGAGGTAAAATACCGGAAGCACGAGTGCCAGTGCTAGCCACAGGGAAGGAAAATCTGCTCATCAGGGTAGCAGCAAAGCTGTAATCAAAGGCTCTGCATTACTAGGCATTGGGAGCTCTCAGCTAAATGCTATAGTGGGCTTTGCCACCCACTGTGATTTTATAATTCCTCCAGAATTCCTGCAAAAAATGTGGAATAGTATTGGGCTATATAAAACCTCACCCTGGAATCTTCCTCATAAACAACTACAGGGTGAGGTTTATTACTTAGAGAATTTTAATCCATATAGCATGCACCTTGGGGATGTAAGTAGCCTAATGCCAAGACTTCCATAGCCAAGTCAGAATGGTCCAGCAGGAGCAGGCAGTGATTTCTGAAGTATTCAGTGCCAATTTGCTCTGGTCCATTCATGAGCCAGTCACAGGCAAGTCTCTCTCTACAGCTGTCTATTCAGACTGTAGTTTCATGTTTAAGGGTATGACTGCAGTATAGTTGTGTTTGCAGACCTATAAGATTACTCTGAGATAAATGTTGAACTTTACAGCTCAACTGTTCTACCTGCTTTTGCAGCTGCATGATTCCTTAGCAGCACCAAAGCATTCCCTATTGACACTGATGGGTTTAGGATCTTTATAAGGGATGATGTCTAAGGCAGAAGGAGCAAGCCAAGATGTCAAGCCCCTTGCTAAGAGCTGAGTTACCTGTTCACCCTGGCACTGTGGGCAGTAGGACCTTGAAACTCTGCTGCTAAGCAGGCCTGGGGTACAGCCTGCTGAAGAACAGGTACAGGGTGCTGCTGGAACACAGGCTCAGCATTCATCCAAAGCCTGCACAGAACAAGAAGATGGAGGCATCCGGCTGGTTCATTTTCACACCAGCCATGGCCATTGTGAGCACAAACACAGTGGGCACCACCAGCCAATGGTGGCCTCCTAGGAAGACACAGAAGGGGAACCAGGCAGGGAGGAGCCACTATGGTTGATGAGATCCTACAACTTGAATCTCCTGACTGCAGCCTGAGGCACATTCAGAGTGCCACATTCATCTGCCCTTTCCCTTTTTGTGGCAATGCAATGTTTGGAGCTCCTGAGGTGACCTTAGCTGGCATGACAGATTTCATCTCAGTTTTGTCACTTTCCTTCTTTTCAGTCACAGAACCCATCTGTAGAGCTGCTCAGAAAGCATGGACCAGACAAAGCCAGGGCAAAGCAGCCAGAGAAGGAGACTGGGGGCCTGCTGTTGGAAGGCAACCGCTGCTGCTGCTCTGGCAGGCAGCGCAACAGCCCTCTGCCTGGGGGTCCTGCTGGGTGAGTGTGCAGCCAGGTACATTCTTTCAGTTTATCAGCTGCAAAAGAGAAGTGGTCTACACTGCTTATAGCAAAAATCCTCAAAATCCTCCTACTGAGGACAAAATGCAGATACCTTTCTAGAAGCATGATGCACAAAAACGACAAGGGCTGTAGTCAGCTCATGTTCTCAATATGTGACTTCAGAGCATTTTATCTTCAGTGTCTCATGGTACATATGCTCTATGCCTTTCCTGCTTGACCAATCTGATGTCCTTCTATGACAAGATGACCTGCCTAGTGGATGAGGGAAAGGGTATGAATCTGGTCTACCTCAGCTTCAGTAAAGCCTTTGACTCCATATCCCATAAACATTTTCTTAGAGAAATTGGCTGCTTACGGCTTGGATGGGTGTGCTCTTCAGTGGGTGAAAACTAGCTGGATGACCAGGCCCAGAGAGTGGTTGTGAATGGAGCACATCCAGCTGAAGACTGGTAACCACTGGTGTTCCTCAGGGCCACTTTGGGGCCAGCCCTGTTTAATACCTTTATCAGTGGTCTGGATGAGGAGATTGAGGGCACCCTCAGTAAGTTCACTGACAACCCAAGCTGGGTGGGATGTTGATCTGCTGAAGCAATAGTGTGGCCACCAGAACTAGGGTATTGTCCCCCTATGCTGGGCACTGGTGAGGTCCCACCTCAAATCCAGGGTTCAATTTTAGGCCCCTCATGACAAGAAAGATATTAAGGGGCTGGAGTATGTCCAGAGAAGGGAACAGAGCTAGGGAAGGGGCTGGAGCACCAGAAGCAGCTGAGGGAGCTGGAGAAAAGGAGGGTCAGGGGGGATCTTCCGGCTCTCCACAACTCCCTGACAGGAGAGGGCAGCCAGGTGGGAGTTGGACTCTGCTCCCAGGGAACAGAGACAGGAAAGAGGAAAAAGCCTCACGGTAGTCCAGGGAAGTTTAAGATTGGATATTGGGAAAATTTCATCACTGAAAGGGCTCTCCAACCCTGGCACAGGTTGTGCAGAGCAGTGGTGGAATCCCCATCCCTGCAGTGATTTAAGAAACATGTAGCTGTGGCATTAAGGGACATGGGTTAGTGGTGGCCTTGGCAGTGCTGGTACAAAGATTGGACTCAATGATCTCAGAGGTCTTTTCCAACCTAAACAAATTCCATGATTCTATGATTCTGTCCTGTAATCTCTCTGTGACTTTTGAAATTTCTTGTCACTGTACCTTGCTGCCTCTGCCATTTCCTATCACGACCACTTGCAGCCACTGAGCACTGCCTGTTTTACTGTCTCACTCCAGAACATGACCACCATCTCCTTCCCTCTTTTACCTCCCTCCTGTTGCTTCTGCTGCCCCATGGCCAGATGCCACCTCAGGCCAGCACCCCAGTGAGGACCCCAGAATGACAGATCCCACCTGTACAGTAATAGTTTCTGAGCTGGCTTCAGTACCCAGCAGAACTTTCCTGAGGCTGCTCCTGCAAGGATAGGGCCAATCTCAGGTTGCCAGGCTGTACCCACCTGTTCATGAATTTCTGTCTCAGAGCTGACAAAAATCTACTATTTTCAAGTTCAAACAAGTTCAGTGCAAAATGCTATTACTGCATACGTGCAGGGTATCCCAGTCCAGTTATGGGGCACCCCTGAGGCAGCTGGGATGGTCAGGGACAGTCAAGTTGCTAAAAACAGGGTGTTTGAAGGACATGATGATATCCATGTTGCAAAGCCATGAGGAAAGCTGCCTCTGACAGACACCTTCCCTTTCTGGCAGCCTGCCATTCTGCGGGAGAGGCCAGCTTTGAGCATACAGTGGAGCTGCAAGGAATCACATTCAACAGCAGCTTACAGATGGAGAACTCGGACTACTATAGGGTGCTGACACCTGCTCTTGAGAGGCTGGTGAGTTGATCTGTCAGGGCCCTGAGAGACATTTATGGAGTGGGAAATGTGTGTTCAAGCCTATTCCTTGCAAATGAGACAAGGCATAAGAAAAGGATGTACTACCTCATGCTCTAAAAGCCAGGGTGGGAAAAAGGTTACATATGAGCTGGACATGGATGCTTCTGCTTACAGAGACAAGAGATCATGCATCAACAACTCCATATACCAGCAAAAGCCCACGCATCATCGATTCCCACCTCCTTGGGGTCCAGTGTGTGACCATCACTCTTTGCTTTGCAGTTTCTGTCCAGTCTCCAGGACTCCCAGCTGAACTGGAGTTGCACTGGTTGCACCATCCTGGGCTACAGGTGAGTGTAGGCAGCTGTCTCTGCAGACCTTGCAACTCATGTTTCAGGGCATTCTGACAAGCTTCATCAAGAAGGTGAACTCACACCTGTGCTCTTGTTCAAAGCTAGTACAAAGAGAAACTGATTTTTGTTCAAGGCTGGATTTTCATCTGGGATCGCAACAATGTTCTGGATTCTTTCATTTGGAAGTGCAGTCAGAAAGGCAGAGGAAAACAATTTTATTCAACCACAGCTTTGGGCCAATGGCAAAAAAAAAATTCAAATGACCACTTCAACCCAGAGTACACATCTCCAGAGAAACGTTAAACTATTAAGAATCAAAATATTAAAAATAAGACTTGTTTCCTTTGAGTTCCCTGTAGACAGCCAGCACCTCACCTGTCCCTTGTACTGATCATGAAGCCAAGGTCCCCCTTAATTCTCTGTTTCCCAGTAGGAATGGAAACTCCAGTGTGATCGTCCATTTCCGCCTCCTCTTCAGCTCCCAGGATTCCCAGCCCCTGAGCTCTACCTTGGAGGAGGAAGCTCTCAGGCATGGGCTGGAGGCTGCCCTGCACAAGCAGGGTTTCTCCCTGGCTGCCTATGGAACCATCTCCTCAGCTTCTCTCACAGGTATGGCCCTCCTGCCACTGCCAGGCAGGCAGAGCAGGGTGCCCTGTGCTGGGGCTGCTGGCTCCCAAGGTCACACAGCTAAGCCACCATTAGTCTCAGCCAAACTGCTGCAGGGCTTTAGCTCTGGATGTCCAGTCAAAACTTCGTGCCCAGCAGCAGTGTTAGAAATGGGGGTGCTACCAGGCACCCAGCAAATTGATAAAATTATCTGCCTAGCTCCCAGCTGCTCCAGCTTCACCGGACAGCAGCAGAAACCAGCCTATATCTTGGCTGCTGCTTAACAGACATTTGTGAGGTCCCCAAATACCCCTCCAACACTAATGCTGTCCTGCTGCTCTGCGCTGCAAGAGCAACTTGAGGGGCCCACAGCAACGACAGAACCTAAAGCATAAATTGAAACTGCTTCGGCTTTTCTTGCAGCCGTTCTTCCTGGAATCAGTCTGAGGGACAGGGAGTTAAATTCCATGAGGTTAATGGCTGGGTCGTTGTCTTGGTTTAGGAGACAGGTATCTGGATAATTCAGATCCCTTCCCTCAAAAGTTGTTATAATTTAGACAAGAAAGGCAATCAAAGAGGCTTTTCTAGGCAAAGTTATGGGAATAGGAAATAACAGCTCTTTAGTAGTATATATAACAAACCAAACAACAAAAAAGAAAATAACTACAGCATTAACAACTAAACAATAGTGCCAAGAACCCCAAAAACCGTGCCTCCCAAAACCTAAAAAACCCAGACAGTTCAGTCCCGACGGCTCAGTGGTCTCGGTGGCTGCTGC